>SRPU01000453.1:0-18587 GCA_018360185.1 Claviceps lovelessii | reverse complement strand
TGCTAGGTTGGCCGGAAAGAGTTCAGCTACGATACCTCTCAGCGTACGAGACACTTCCGGCCTCCCATTGTGACATGTATCTGACGTGCTCTGTATACTTGCAGGACTTTTGAGTTGGCTAATTACGTTGAGCAGGTCACCGCATGGACATTGACGTAAACCATGTTTATTTTCAAAGTGGTACTGTGGTACTTTTCTTTCAAAATAATACTAGTGTTTGCCTTGACGAGTTATCATTTTATGAAATATATTCGTTGTGAACGTGACACTTTGATACTAATTTTTTGTTTTGTATAATACCTGCGTTGACCTTAAAGCTTTATCATGTTTATTGTAAAAGTGGTACATTAATACTTTTTTTAAATAATACTTACGTTAGCTATAAAGCGTTATCCTGTTTATTATAAAAGTGGTACTTGAACACCTTTTCGAATAATACTTATGTTTCCCGTGAAGCATTGCCCTTTATGAAACATGTTTATTACAAGGTGATAGTTTTGTCAAACAATGAACAAGAAGTACTACGCTTCCCCCGCAGCCGTAAAATCACCCCATTACTGCTCCTCTATTATATCCTCCCACTGCGCTCTTAGCTGCTCCAGCTGCTGCCAGCACCGCGCACCCACCTCCTCAAAGTGGGCGATGCTCTCGGCGTCGGCATCGCGGATGCCAATCTTGCGCCCAATAGACTTTCTCAGCACCCCAATGGCCGTATCTGCGGCGATGGTGTCGGCCGTCTCGGGCGTTCCGTCCCAGCCCCAGTCTTCGACTTCCGTCTTCTTGACGTCCACTCGCAGGCTTGCATCCGTGCTGCTGCCCCATTTGATGCGGTCAGCGCGAAGTTCATCGAGGGCTTCCTGATCCTGGAGTACCATCCACGCGGCGGCCTTGGCGCCGTGGTAGCCATCGGGATTGTGCCAGGGGGAACCGAGCCAGCGACAGACAACGAGGACGAGCTCGTAGGCCCAAAAGAGGAACCAGGGCAAGGGGAAGAGCGTGCTGGCCACGACGCCAGGATGGGTAAGGTACAGCTTCGGTTTGACGACTTGTTTGGCGGCGGCCTCGTCGTCGTCGTCAATGGTCAGGAAGCGGCACGAGTAGGGACGAGCCGCGGGGAGGGAGTATGTGAGGGAGATCAAGTCGGTAAGGCGCTTTGCCGATTCGTATGCTTCGGGTCGTGTGAAGCACTGTATGTCGTTTACGTCAAACACTCTTCCGACCGCCTCGACACTGCTGGACCAAATGATACGGCCCGGTGCCTCATCAGGGGATGACCTGCTCAGTAGGGGCATAAGATAGTGCGCGAGCATATAGTGGCCGAAGACGCACGCGGCAAAGACTTCTCCTAATAGTGGCTTGGCAGGCTGTTTGTTTTATCCCCCTCTGCCTTTTAGCAAAGTTCCTTCCCCTTTCTTTTTTTTTTTTTAAAAAAAAAAACATTGAGCATAGCATGGCATGGCATGGCAAATGGTAAAGGAGACTTACGTAGTTGTATCTCGGTCGTTCGTTCAGGATACACGTCGGTAGAGCGAGCTTAAACTCCGGCCATGTAGCCATTTGGATGACACCCTTTGTGAAAAAGTGCCAAATCGCGAGCGGATAGCTCAGTCCCGACCAGCCACCGTACGCGGCGTTGCAGATAATGCTGTCCAGGCGGGGGATCCGAACATTGCGTATGTATTCGCCCTGCAGGCCTTCGGGATTGCTCACAGTACCGTATCGAAGCCTATAGGCGAGGTCTTTGACCGTACGCAGGTCGCACAGGTCCACGCACAGGCTCACGATGTGAATCCTGGCCACGGCGTCCTGCCACTTGTAGTCGGGCCCGGCGCGGGACGCCAGCGCCGGGGAGCGTTGCGAGGCCTTGACGGCATAGGCGCGCAATTGTTTGATGGTGTCGAGAGACTTGGAGCCCGATCGCGTGGTGGGGATGACGATGAGGTGGGAATGGAGGGAGCGGGTGCTCAGAAACTCGTCAATCAGGTGTTGAACGATGCCGAGTCCGATGCCACTGCCGATGGGTTACTTCAGAATTAGCTTTTTCCAGACCCTCCTGGAGGCAATCGGTGAGTTCAATGGGTTGGGCCGCGCAGAGATTTACCTATTGGCCCCGGTGACGAGAACGAAAAGCTGCTCGTGTGCAGCGACAGACTCCCATGGAGCCGGGTTGGGAACAGGCTTCTCGAGACTCATGGCGGCCTTGCGATGATTGCGCTTTGCCCCGAGATGGACAGCTCAAAAAGAGGAGAGACACGCCAACGGGCCGACACAGCTGTGTGGGCCGTGAGTCGTGAGTCGTCGGCGTGAGTCGTGACATACAGCCGCGATGCCACCACCATTGGAGGTCATCACTGCACATATCATGGGAGGAGAAAGTACTGATAAAAAGTGGAGTCGCACTTTCGCGGGGGTCCTTCCTTCCCCATCTGCCCGCCCCTGGTTCACTCATTCACAGGCAACAGACATCTTCCTGGTTGGCCGCATGACGACTATCAAAAGGACCTTGTGTCAATGAAACCCAATTTTGGCTACTGCTTAGGATACTGCAAGTGGGCTGAGAGGAACTAGGGGTTGTGGGAGGAGGAGCTGGAAAAGGAGTTGTATAAGATCGACGATTGGTCAATTCATCAGTCATTGTATTATTGTTTAATCTAGGTTTTTTTTTTTTTTTTAATATCTTCCATCACTCTTTCGACTTCTTTGAAGCTACATCTCATTGGATTTGATTTATATTCCTCCTTTTTACATCTTCCCTTTGTTTTTTTTTTTTTTTTGTTTTTGTTTTTTCCATCTTCGTTTACAATGCAATGCTATTGTACAGAGAGTGTACTCACTCAGCCTATTCGCGGGGCTTCTGCCCATCGCGGACGGCCGCAAGGATCAGGTCCTTGGCTTTTTCTACACCTTCTTTGGTGCCGATTATCTCAATGGCTTCGTCCTTGGCCTGGTCTCGAGGCACTTGAATCCTGCAGTTGCTCTGTTGTCGGATCGAGTTCACCTTGGAACCGTTCGGGCCAATGACATGACGATACGTCTTGGGGTCAGGAAGGATCAGATAGCCTGTCGCGTCGGTCTTCTTTGCCTGTTCCAGAGCCTTCAGGATGATGTCCTTGGCTTTCTGCACGTTCTCTGGGGTTCCTCGCAAGACCCAGGGAATGTCTCCCGTCTCGGTCGACACGGTTTGCACAACCTTCCAGGAGTGGGCATCTGCCGTCGATTCGGCGTCGTCCGTGATCAGTGGCAGTGAACCGCTGTTGACTCTGGCAGAGCTGTCAGGCTTGCTGGGCACAGCGTGGCCAGCGTGGTCCACGGTGACCTGGTGGTTGTTTCTCAGCTGCCGGAACAAATGGCCATTGTTGGAAACAGCATGGTGCGCGTTGCGGGGGATTTGAATGCTCTCTCCCTGCTGCTGCTTGACAATATTGGCGATGTGCTCCTTGGCCTTGGATACATTCTCAGGACGTCCCGTCAGCTTCACGCCAGTTTTGCCGTCACCCTGTCTGGGTACGTCAATTGAAACTGAGAAATCCGTCTCCATCTGACGCTTGGTCTCGCCACCACGGCCAATGAGAGATCGATGATTCTCTATGGGTACCTCAATTATTTCCGTGACCTGGCTATCACGTTCGCCAACGATTTCCTGGATGCGCTTGATTATCTTCTGGACGACCTCGGTGCGTCCTTCAACTCTGATGGTATTTCCGTCAGCTTCCTGCTTCGGGAACTGAATGGTACGAGCAAGCTCTCGCCGGTCATCGGAGCCTCCAGCGCCGACAACAATTTCCTTTAAACTAGCACCTGAGAAAGAAGATGAAAAAGTCAGTTTTTTTTTTTTTTTTTTTTTTTTTTTTTTTCGGTTTTGAAAGGGGAGAAACAATTGCTCAGCCCACAGCGAAAAAGAGGCTGTCATTGAAGTGGGATTGGGATGCACATACCGCCACTGCCAATCAGAGCCTTGTGATGCTTCTTATCCACCTCAATGGTCTCAACGATCGTGTCGTCAAAGACACTTCGCTTCTCCTCGAGAAGCTTGCGTGCCTTTTCAACTTGAGCAGCAGTACCCTTGATGGAGATCTGAACTATTTCGGCATCTCGCTCGGCGGGGACATCAATACGAGCACCGGTAATCTGCCGCAGCTCATCGAGAGCGGCGCCGCCTTGGCCAATGAGCGATCCAACTTGCTTCTGCTGAACCGGCACAGTGGCCGTCACGGAGTGCTCTTCAAGATACTTGTGGAGAGAGAAAATCTCGTCTCGTGCTTCGTCAGCACCCTTCTTCGGGCCACGAATAATAACCTCGTCAGGAGCCTGTTGACGACGAGGTTTGCCGGCATCGCTTGCGCCATCCGCGCCGGACTGCTCCTCGGAAGCCGCCTTTGCCGAGCGTGGGAAGAAGATGAGAACCTTGTATCGAGTCTGGAGACGGTTGATCTGACTGCCCTGAGCACCAATGAGCTCCCGGTGGTATTTGGGATCAATCTTCATAATATGTGTCGTCTCATCAGCCAGTGCGCGGCCCAAGTTTTGGATATGGCGGCGAGCCTCTTCAGCCTTCGCCTTGGGGCCCTTGAGCTCAACTTGTCCCTCCTGAACCTGGATCTCGACATCGAATCGATCTCGAAGCTCCCTGATGTTGCTGCCTCCTTTGCCGATGAGATGATTGGCAAATTTTTGGGGGAAGTCGAAAGTCAGCGTGAAGCCTCTCTCCTTCTCGTCTTCTTTCTCCTGCTCAACGAAAGCCTTGGCCTTGGAGGCGAGGGCTTCGACACCAGACTGAGGACCACGCAACGTGATGGTAGTTCCGACCTTGGTCACCCGCACAGGAAACTGGTCTGAAGAGCGGCTTTCTTGCTCCTTCTTAATGAAACGTCGAAGTCTCTCGTGGAACTTGGCAGGAACATCCAGAGAAGCGCTGGACAGGGCTTCTTGCTTGTGAATGAGACCTAAAATGTGCTTCTCTGCTTCCTCGAGAGCCTTCTTGAACGCCTGTACATCCGCATCCGAGGGCTTCGTTCGAGGCGGCTGGTAAGGTCCATCGGCCGGATCGGCACCTTCGAAAACCAAGAGAACCGGAGCATTGGGTTCCGAGGCTTCCGGCACAACAACATGGACACCATAGTCCTTCTTCACCTGAGGGGTGATATTCGTGCGCAGGTGCTGGTGGAAGAATGGATCAACGTTGATGGGCTGCAAGCGAGAAGGAGGGTGGCCATTGATGATACCCGTAATCTCGGACTGAGCCCGAATGGCGTTCTTGCCCTCCCGAGAATAGAGTTCCCAAGGCAGAGCCCCATCCTGCGAGAATGGAGTGTTGATGTGAGTGCTGTACAGCTTCTCCAGACGATCAATTTCCTTTCGCTGACGGAGGTAACGAGTAACGTTACCAGCATGAGCAGCAGCGCCTCCGGGAGCGTTGCGGTGGAATCGGGAAATGTCAATGTTGGACATTTGCATACCCATTGCCAGGTCCATAGCCTTTTCCAGACCAATTTGGACTCGATCAGCGGGGCCAATGATGGTGACTGTATCATCATCATCATCAGAGGGGAGGATAATGGTGCATCCGGTCTCCGCAAAAAACTCATCAGACGGTACCCCCCGGTTCCCGATGATGAACTGATGGCGACCTCTCTGAATGGACAGCTGTTCCAGCTCCAGCTGCTTGCGAAGCTCGGCGACTTGACGCTCAATGTCAGCGCGCACCTGCTGAATGGCGGCTCGATCACCAGCAAGCTGGATGTGGTCGTCTTCGGCACCAGCGGGGGTGAAAACGGGTCGTTGTCCGGGTTGAGGAGCAGCAGGTACTGCTACCTGAGAAACGGCCTGGTAAGACGGAACCCGAACCTGGACTCCGTGACTCTCCTCTAGTGCCCGGGCCAACGAGTTTCCGGGTCCGGCAATAAAGGGATAGAAGGCTAATGGGACACCTCGGACCTTGGTCTGGACATTGGCAGATTGCTCGCCGGCAATCTTCAAGAGCTCGTTACGAGCAGAGGCCGCGGAAAGCGCATTACCCTCAACAACAACATCGATGGTAGCGTCATCATCGTCAGCCAGGAGAGCAGTGTCCTCAACCTTGGGCAGCTGGATCTTTGCTCCTGTCTTTTCCTGCAGGCCACGAATCACAGAGCCACCTTTTCCGATGACATGAGCTCGAGCCGAGTAAGGGACGGGGACTTTGATGAGAATCTACGCCGTGTCAATGGAGCCCTCGAAGAAAAACCATATGAGAGAATATGACACGCGCTGTGGTCCGCAAAACCTACCTTGGTGCCTATCTGCTGAACCAGGTCCTTGAGAGCCTGTTGAGCAATCTCCTGAGGACCAGTGGCATCAAATCGGAGGCGGCCATTGGATGCCGTCGCCATGGTGATATTCGCTCGTGACTTGCGGTTGATGTCCTTCAGAATATCCGGAATGGGTCGCTTCAATTGGCCACGGGGGAGGATGAATTGAGGCTCCAAAGTCACCGTCTCGACGTTGCGACCGGGAATGAACATCGAAGGAGTCGATGCTTTGGACATAGTGGCAGCAGCAGAAGCCGGGGTCGGCGAGTGCGAAGGTCCATTGGGTGAAGTGACGGCGCCATTGGTCTTGCTAGAGGCGCTGTTCTTGGCCCCCCAGATAGGGGCAACATTAGCGCTCTTGCCCTTGGGCGCTCCAAGTTCAGGGAAGAGTTCGTGCGACTGTGTATCAAGAGGGGCCTTGGAACTCTGAGACTGCTGCTGCTTGCCGGCAGAATTGGCACTCATTGGCGCAGCCCAAGAGCCCGAGGCATCGTTGGCTGACTTGGGGGGAAGATCTTCGTCGGGGACTTCCTCGACGGTGGGGTGGTGAGGGTCCTCGGCGTGCTTCTGAAGAAGCTTCTGGGCGATTGATTCTTCGGAAGACATTTTAACAGCACGGATTGACGGTGATTGATGCGGATCAGTCGACGATACGTGGCGTGCTTCAAATGTCGGAGTTTGCTCGAATCTTTGCTACGTCAGGATGCGGTCAGCAAAGTTTTTGTGACTATTCGATATAGAAGCTGGAGGAATGCGGAACGTCGGTCTCGACGTGTATGTGTAATAAATCCTCAGTCATCCAATAACGTACAACGTCTTTCGCCGGTCTGAATCTTTCCCCAACGTCTGACAGAGCTGGACGGGAGGGCACAGCTTTATCCTATCGATGCAGTCTGACTCGATGCTCTTTTGCTTAGGGGGCGGGTGGTATTTTTTTTTTCTGATGGTGGCTAGGACCTTTGCTCGGACAGCCTAGAGGAATTTTTGTTTTGAACGATTACCAGTAACCAGAGGGATGAACCAGAAGAGGCAGGGACCAGAGAGAGCCAGGGCGAGGTGATGCCGCAGGGGATGGCTTGGGAAGAGTTGTCGTGTTGCAGGTTGAGGCCGACAGCCCTCTCTCCCCAGGCGGTGCTCTTTTTAGAGGTGGTGGAATTCTGTCCTGGCGACCTTGAAGGGCCCAACAGGGTCCGGACAGCGGAGCCACTAAGTCCGTGCAGAAGGCAAGTCCCCACACCAGCGAATGAATGGCACAATTTGGCTTTCCTGTGGCGTCTATCTGGTCGATTGGGGAGTTTGTGCAATGTGGCATTTAGCTACCCTGAATCCACGTGAGGATGTTGTTAGAAAATCATGCATCTATGGGACCTTTGGGCGCTCAATAGAATACATGGACGTACAATATTATGCACCAACCAAGAAAAGAGAAGGCGATCATAACAGAAGAAAAGACGGTGAGAGATGTAGCCGCGCACAGAGTCTCCTGCTTTGTATTTTCTCACTTTGAGTCTCCCGGAGACAATTATATTGAGTGAGGCTGGTTTTGCCGCAATGGGCGAGCAACAAAGTAGCACATAGGCCCATGTTGAAAAGGCCAAAATCTACTCGTGTCTGCATTGTTCTATGGGAATACCACGCCAATAGCTTCGAAGCCGCTCATCTGAACACCTCACGTGCTTTAACAAGGTTCACATGTGTATACTAGCGTCGTTCCGTGTCGAGGTGTGGGTTGAGAAAGGGTTTCCAAAGCTTATCAGAATGGTTGATTTCGATTTTTGACCACCAGTCAACATTCTGTCGTAGACGATGATATAAGGGGCAACGTGGAAGAGCGCAACACCAGATTGTGCCCGACAGAGTTGCAACATCGTGAAGCACAGGACCCAGCAAAGTGATACTGGACGGCATTGGAGCAGGAAGAATGTACAGCAAGCAACTCGCTGGGGCACATGTTTGTGCCTGGTAGCTGGCAGATATCAGACACAGGGGTCTCAAAGAAAGCGTGTATAATGTATGCTCGATTCAGTGTTGTGGCATTGCTTGACTGGCCGTGGATAGAAATGAGTCATGTAGCCATGAGTGGCGTTGTTTGATGCGACTTGAGTTGATGATGAACGAGCAGATGGATGAAGAGCGACCGGGCTGCAAATCCGGGATGGAACTGGGTCCTGACTCCTGGGATGCGACCAGACTGGACGCCGTGGCGGTTGTTTCATCCATATGAATCACATACATGGCAGCTCGAAGCTCGGAGCTCGAAGCTCGCACGAGTGCATTCTCGCGTCGTGAGTTCCGCGCCAGCTTCCAGCATGCGATGCATGAGTCGAATTGATCTCTCTTTCCCTCCCCTGTCCTTCCGACTACTCCCCTTTTCCTTTCCCTTGCTGCCCTACCACGCAACATCGAACAAGACTAGGTACCGACACAAGACGCGCAAAGACCACACAAGGCGACCGAGTTCATTACTCATCGTGGAAACACGTCCGCGTATGTATGTATGTACGGTCCCGTCTCGGCGTCAATGGCATTCCTGGGTAAATCGACCAAGCAGCGTGCGTGTAAGGATGACAGCGCAGGGGAAGAGGAGAAAGGGAAGAGGAGAAAGGGAAGAGGAGAAAGGGAAGAGGAGAAAGACGAAGAGGAGAAAAGGGAAGGATGGGGGAGGAGGCCGGCAACAAGCCGTATCTTTTTCAGACTTGCAGGCATTACTAGTCGACTCGCGGCCCTCTTTCATCTAGACATCCTTCTGGAGCTGTTGAATTTCCAATCACAAACAGGCTCACGCCCTGGTGGCAAGTGGTAAAAGGTGGTGGCGCCCTCTCGGGTTTCCCTCCTCCGCCATCTGGATGCGTGACGTGACGTCTGGACTCTGGTGTGCCGCCTGTTCGCAGGGGAAAGAGAGGCAGAAGCGCTTGCCGAATATTCGCCAATTGGTGGCCACCCATCTGGCAAAGTTGAGTCTGGCAATCTGGCAGCCCGGCAGCACTGACTGTTCCCTGTCTCTCTTCCTTCACGTCTGCAGAGGTACGTCACAAGATACCAGGCCAGCAGACCAGCGCGCGCCTGGGACGTTGTCGTGTTTGCCTGGTACTGGTGCGTGCGTCCGTGTCTGTGCCCACGAATGCCTCTTCTTGTCATATTTCCTCGTTCGTGGGTTTCGTCTGCACACGCGTTGGGCCGCCTTTGCTGATCCATCGCCCACTTCTGTCAGGACTCGGGACTCGGGACTCCCCGGCCCCCAGGACCCAAGAACATACGGGACGACGACCAGAAGATCAGATCGGAATAGCATTTACCTGCGGGTACGAGCCTCTTTGATGTCCTGAGCAGATGCAGATGGCACATCAAGCCAGACCAACCCAGACCAGACCAGACTGGGCCGGGCCGGACCAGAACAGGCCAGTTTAGATCAGAACCAGTCCACTCCGCACCGAGTGCCTCGGCCGACTAGGTAGGTACTAGGTAGGCAGATACAGACAGATACTCGGCAGCTAGGCAGCTAGTAGCTAGTAGCTACTAGGTCAAGTAGAAACTTTGAAGCGAGTTGCTTGTCTGCATCAATAATCACAGTGCGGCCAGCCGGATGCACACGCACGCCGCTGCTACCATTGATCGTGGATTCGTGGGCCAATCCAAAGCGTCCTGGTGGGGCCCCTCTGCCAGCCGTCCACGCATCCACCATCTATTGCCTCACTTTCATCCCGCCATCCGCCATCCGCCATCCACCAAGCAGCCATTGCAGCCATTGCAGCCATCCCAGCCATCCAGCGCATCCATCCAGCATCCATCCAGCATCCATCCAGCGTCCATTCAGGAACCAGCAGCCATTGCCCCGCGCGCCTCCGGCATCCACCCTGGGGTTTGACAAGCCCGAGTCGAACACGCCCGACTCGACACGGCCCAGCCAACGGCCTGCCTCCTGCGTCTTGCTTCCGGAAAAGACTCAATTTGCCCATTCGCTCGCACCACAAGGCGGTGCTACCTGACCCCGCCATCGATAGGCTGCGAGAGCCATCACCCAACTCATCGGCGGAGGCGGCGCCTGCTGCTGCTGCTGCTGCTGCTGCTGTCGTTGCTGCTGCTGCACGAGGATCGAGCAATCAATAGCAAAAGCGCCGTCGAATCACCTGCGCACAGCCCCACTTCGTGGCTCGTCCTCCACTTGGAGCTTGTGAGCCGCCGGACAATACACATGCACACATGCACACATGCACACATGCACACACGCACACACGCACACACGCACACACGCACACACGCACACACGCATACAGACATTCGCACACATACAACAGATGTACATACAACAGACAACAGACAACAGACAACACATACAAACATACGCACACACGCACGCACACGCACACACGCACACGCACACGCACACGCACACGCACACGCACACTCACACACTGAGCCACCGCAGTCCCCACGGTCTCCACGGCCTCCCGCTCGCTTCGAGTCGCGCGGCCAGAGAAACCCACCGTCGAACAAGTCTGGTGCGTTTCTCAGAACAAGACCGTCGAATTGGCTCCTCATCGCCCGCGCGCCCGCCCAGGAACCGCTTTTCCTGCTGCCACTCACTCGCCCACACCTGCCTGCCTGCCTGCCTGCCTGCCAGCTTGTTCCGAGTCCTGGAACCTATATATTTTTTATTTTTTATTTTTCATTAGGTAAGGCGAACGGGATCATGGACGGTTCGGGTTCGTCCTTTGACGGCAGCACTTCTCGTCGCAAGCTCGTCAAGAAGCACCCCTCCCACTCCCACTCCCGCTCGTCATCAAACTTCGACGACTGCCACTCGCTTGGTAGCCAACGCAGCTTCCACAGTCTTCGCCGAGCTCCCAGCGCTCCCCCGGCGCGGTCATCTGCCAACAACCACGTTTCCCTCAACTCGTCGCCCAGGCAGCCTGCTGTTTCTCAGTGGTCGTCGAATGCCTCGCCGGCCATACCTCAGGAAGGCTTTCCCGCTACCTGCAGCTCAACCCCTACTCACAGTTCGCATTCGGGGCTGGCGCATCGCTCAATTCAACTATCCGACTCTCCCACTCGCCCGCAAAGTACAGACCAGTCCGACGACCTACTGGGAGCGCCTTTTGACGGGGCCGCCATCTTGAGCCGCATAGAGTCTACGAAATACAACAGTCCACGGGAATCATACCAACGGTCACCCGCCGCCCCCGCTCCGAATAAATTCATTACAGAGAAAAGCCTCGCGAGTCCCGTACTGCGATCGTCGCGGAGTTTTGGAAATATGGAGCCCGTCATGTCGGAGAAAATTCATGGCGACATGAGGTCCGAACCCATCGTGACGGGGCCAAAGCGATATTCAGACGAGGGCAAGGAATACAAACCACCTATGCTGCGGAAGAAGTCTGGATTCTCGGGCTTTGTCACCAGCCTGGTTGGGTCTCAGAAGAAACCCATCATCTCGGCGCCTGAGAACCCTGTCCATGTCACGCACGTCGGATACGATAGCTCAACTGGCCAATTCACCGTATGTCAACTGTTGCCACATCTCGTGGTAGGAAACAAAAAAAAAAAGAGAAAAGAAACCCTCATGGTGCTTATATGCTGACACCCCTCGTAGGGATTGCCAAAAGAGTGGCAGCGATTAATAAACGAAAGCGGTATTCCAGAAAAAGAACGTCGAGAGAACCCCCAGACCATGGTCGATATTTTGCAGTTCTATAAAGAAACAACTGAACGTGCACCCGAAGATCAAAGCCTGGAAAAATTCCACAATGCCGGAGCTGCAGATACTCGTCCATATAATACATCCGCATCTCCTACGATGTATCCCACAAACTATATGGGTAAGAAGAGTTGCGGCTTCTCCTCAGCCTTCTTCATTTCAGCAGATACACACCAGATCACTGACCATCAATGTTTTTTGCACATTCACCAGGGAGCTTCGAGAACCCCCGTGCGCCCCCTCCAGTTCCTCCACCCATGGGACCCACCAGAGACATGGTGCCCAGCCGACCAGCCCCCAAGCCGCCCGTCAGTATGAATAATCGGACTATGCCATCGAGCCCTTTCCCGACGACTAAGGACTCTGGCATTGGGTTCTCGCAGCAATCCGATGAGTTTTCGCACATGCCGCAAAAGGACGGCTCGCCCATGCTACCGGAGGAGCACCGATCAAGATCCAATTCACGCGCCAACGGCCCGCCACCATCATTCAGCCCATCATCGCCTCAGCTCAATAGCCAATCCTCGGCAGCACAGTCGGCAGCGCTTCAGCAGCAGCTTATACAGCAACAGCATGAACAGGCCATAGCACAGGCCCAAGCCGCCATGTCGGGCCACATCGCGCGAGCCCCCAGCAAGAGACAAGCGCCTCAACAACCTCAAGCACCTGTGCTGACTCCCCACCAAATGGCAGCGTATGCTCGGAATGGGGAAGCAAATGGCCAGTCCCATGCCCCACGTCAGCAACAACAGGCTGCTCTCGGCGCTGTTCCTGGCGCGAGGGCGAGAACGAGACCCCGCCAAAGCAACGGCGTCGACGTGGTCGCGGCACTTAAACGCATTTGTAGCGAGGGAGATCCACGGGAAGTTTACCGCAATTTCACCAAGATCGGGCAAGGTGCATCTGGTGGTGTCTACACAGGCTACGAACGAGGCACTCATCGCTTGGTGGCGATCAAGCAAATGAACCTGGAGCAGCAACCCAAAAAGGAGCTCATCATTAACGAAATCCTCGTCATGAAGGACAGCTCCCATCCCAATATCGTAAACTTTATCGACAGCTACTTCTGTGCGGGTGAGCTATGGGTAGTGATGGAGTTTATGGAAGGCGGAAGCCTGACAGACGTTGTCACGTACAACGTCATGACGGAAGGGCAGATTGCGTCGGTATGCCGAGAGACGTTGAGGGGATTGCAACATCTTCACTCCAAAGGTGTCATTCATCGGGATATCAAGTCAGACAACATTTTACTGTCCAGTGAAGGCCATATCAAGCTGAGTAAGCAAAAGAATGAGCTTCCCTCTTCCTCTTTCCTCTTTCCTCTTTCCTCTTTCCCCTTGCCCCTTTTCCGTTTTCTTTTATTTTGCCCTTCTATTCTTCTAGTATCTCATTCTGCAATGGAATGAATGCACCCGACTTGATTGGTCTCTAATGATGCTCGTCTCGATAGCCGATTTCGGCTTCTGCGCCACAATCAATGAAGCTCAAAATAAGCGAACGACCATGGTCGGAACCCCGTACTGGATGGCACCTGAAGTCGTGATGAGAAAAGAATACGGCCGCAAAGTAGACATTTGGTCTTTGGGGATCATGGCCATAGAAATGATTGAAGGAGAGCCGCCGTATCTGAACGAATCGCCTATTCGGGCGTTGTGGCTGATTGCAACATTTGGAACCCCTCAGATCAGGAATGAAAAAGACTTGACGCCTCTCTTTCGAGATTTCCTGCATTTTGCTCTCAAGGTTGATCCAGAGAAGAGAGCCAGCGCTCACGACCTGCTCAGGGTACGTCTTTGTCTCGAACCCTCCGTCCCGTTCAGCGCTTGACACCAAATGTCCAAAAAAAGGTGTGCCCTGCTAATCTCACTTTGTACATGCAGCATGAATTCATGAAGCAATGTGTGGAAATAGGTCAATTAGCACCACTTGTTCGAGCCGCCCGAGAGGCAAAAGCCAGAGACAAGGTACGGAGGTAGTGAAATTGTTTTTTTTTTTTTTTTTTTTTTTTTTTTTTTTTTTTTCACATTTTTTCGTTGTTTTCTTTTTTTGCACACTGGGTTGTGGTCATTGGGGAAGATGCATACGTGTTTTGTGTACGTCACAAGCGAGCGTTGCCCTTTTTCGCATTTGCATGAGCCCGCCACACGGCCCTCAACTTTTGAGAAAGGGGATTTTGTTGTATTATTGAAACATTAGCGGCACAATATTATCAGCGGACGGTATTTTCTTGAAAGAAGAAAAAAAAAACCCCCCAGAAAAAAAACCGAGCATTGGGGAAACAACGGTGGGTGGGAATTTTCAATTGCATTACGGATTATGCCGAGCACAGCCAATCTTGATGGATGAACACAGCCAATCCAAAATCAAGAAAGATATACATGTATATATTCATATTCATACATACATAAAGAAGCGACAGAAAAACAATGCCTAAAGAAGAGGACATTTCCCGACACGTACGTAACAAGCACGATTCGTGAATCTAGGATGCGGGGAAAATACACTTTTGGGTATCTAGATATTTGCCACATAGAGTGAGCGGCCGGACATTCTCAAGCCGAGGGGTATCATGGCCGCCACGACCCAGACTGGACGCATCATGCATCATGCGTTGATGGAATACAATGCCGACAAGAAATCAAGCTTTCCTCCTGTAAGCTCTTCTCTTACGAGGGAGAAAGCGGACATGGAGCTTGGCCGGCAACTTGCGTCACCAGCCTGGTGCGAGCAAAGCCCAGGGAAGGGGCATGACGAGTATAGTTTCGCGCTTTCGCTCTTGTAAATGGATATACTGAGGCAATTGAGTAGACACGGAAAGATATTATTCAATAATGAAATGGACGAATTACCGCAAGGGAAGCAAGAAGGGCAACAGGAGGTAGATTACTAGATCCTCATGGCTGTCCGAACTCGTCGGCGTCATAGAGACAGGCAAGGGGTCGGAATTCTTGAGCCGAAAACAAATCACCTTCTATCAAGATACATTGCATGACAATGACCCCCTTTACTAGCTATTTTTGTCGTTCTTTTGATTAGCTTCTTCACTAGCTGTTTTCTTGTCTTCTTTCTTTAAAAGGTATTTTTTTTTTTTTACCTTCACTAGCTGCCAGTGTTTTTCTCGAGCACTGCCCTAAGCCAGCCCCCCCCCCTCTTATAGATGCAAAGTCTTTTCAACACCACGTTGCTCCTGCAATATACATCCTCATATATTATACTTCCATGAACGAGCTGGCCAAGAGCACTTTTCTGAGTAGCTAACAATACCTAAAAAAAAAAAAAAAAAAAAAAAAAAAAAAAAAAAAAAAAAAAAAAAATCATAAGACGTACAATATAATAAATAGCCTTATTTTGGAGATGCAAAGCCACAAGCTTCACTCCTCGATAACTTGCCTTCCCCCGCGCACGACATTCACGCTCGTCCGGCCAAAAGATCCGCTCTGCTGGGCGCGAAAAGGAGGTACGCATGATGAAGAGGCGGATGCACGATTTTGGGTACAATAACCCAACATGCGCGGGTGACATCAACGTGCAAATCGAAACAAAGCCCGACATGGAAGCTATAAAAGGAAAACCAAGTAAAACACACAAGTAAAACGACCTACGATACATACATGCTCAAGTAACACAAAGTCCAATGCACGACGCAAGATAGAAACTCGTACACACAAGTACAATAAATCATCCCTTATAAACGGAGCAACAGTATGGCATCGAGAGAGGGGAAAATTAGAGCAGCTCCACGCCCTGGGCATAGCTCCCACTGTCCGTTCTGCGATTCTTGTTCATCTTCACTCCCCTCATGTCATTCATCCATCATTATACCCGACCATACTCCATGTTCCATACTCTATAATGCAGAGTCTACCGTCATCATAGATCCCCCCTCCCCCCCCCGGTCACCAGCTACCCACGCGAGCCATCCCCCAAAAAACAAAGAGAATCCGACCACATCTGTGGCTGATCGCGCCGAGAAGACCCTACAAGATCGATACGTCGGTTTCCTACCCAAGACCGAAGAAACGCATGCGGTGTCTGAAAACGATACCGACCTGCCTTGTCATCTGTCGTGAAAGACGAGCGATTCGTCACTCTGCTTCTGCTTCTGCTTCCCGCGTGCCAAGGACGTACATATGTTATGTATATACGTGCCCGACAGTATCAAATTCTGTGATTATACCTGGGCCACTTGCTTTTGCTACTTGGTGAGTAATCCTGCTCGATTCTTTGTGTCTTACCTCGTACTTTTAATCGATTTGGCTTAGAGTCCGGAGCTGTTGCGCCTGGCATTTCCCGGGACAATGAGGTAGCCCACTCATTGGTTTCAGGATTTGATAGTGAACTTCCAAAGACGGATTCGACTTCCGTCACGTCACAGCTATCGGTGGGTGGGTCATTAGCGAGAAGGACATGGAGGCATCGAGGCAATATGAAGACATAGCTTCAATCGGGGCGTTACCTGACTGCCTGGTCGTCCAGGTGTGTCGTCCTACTCGATGGAGCCCCCAAGATGAATTCAATCGGCGCGTATGGACACAGCAGCTACCCTCCTCATATGCATTCACGTCATACCTGCACACGAGACAGACAAGATGGATCCTGGGACCATGTCACCAGAAATCCATAAAACACGGTTTCTCCAAGTCTTTTCATTGTGATTTCAAATGAGAAAGGGTGTGCTTTGCCGCCAAGGAAAAAAAAATCCATCCCCCCATACGGGGTCATTTGCTCTAAACATTGCCATGCGGTCTCTATGCCCTTCTATGATCCCGACTTTTGAGTCTTATTTTGTTTCTCTTTTCTTGTCCAAACAGCCAAGACATGGTCTAGAAAAATGTGGTGACAAAAAAAAAAAAATCCGTAACGCCAAACAGCAAAAAAAGACAAGACACCGTCAAGGAAATAGTGAGGCGTGGCTGGTCTTGCAGTCCACCCTTGGTTCATTATCGAACCTGAAACAAAGAAGAAAGAAAGAGG
Source organism: Claviceps lovelessii (assembly GCA_018360185.1). Classification (NCBI taxonomy): domain Eukaryota; kingdom Fungi; phylum Ascomycota; class Sordariomycetes; order Hypocreales; family Clavicipitaceae; genus Claviceps; species Claviceps lovelessii. The sequence goes on along the minus strand of SRPU01000453.1, from coordinate 1,631 downwards.
AGAAAGAGAATTAATACAACTGGCGCATGCTGACATACGCCCACCTCAAATGAACAAGCTTGTTCCCAATTGGCATCGGAGCTCGTCTAGAGTTACGGCATAGCGGGAGGGGTTTTTGCAGACAAATATGAGGACGAAAAAAGAAAACTTTTGGTTAATGAACCCACTTCAACTTCCATCGGCACGAAGCTGCATGTGTTGCTTCGTGGGCGAGGCCTCAAGCGCGTGCTGGTGCCACTTGCCCTTAGTAGCAGGAGTAACCACCGTCGATGATGCAGTTGGAGCCAGTCATGAAGCTGGACGAGTCGGAAGCGAGGAAGACGCAGAGACCGTTGAGCTCGTCAACACCGCCCAGACGGTCTTGAGGAGTCAGGGACTTCCAGATCTTCTTCTGAGCCTCGAGGGCAGGGACGCGGTTCAGAGCCGTGTCCATGTAGCCGGGAGAGATGCAGTTGACACGAATCTTGTACTTGGCCCATTCGGCGGCGATGGATTTGGCAAACTGAATCACACCGGCCTTGGAGGCGTTGTAGCAGCTCTGCTCCTGAGGATAGTTGACAATGGAACCGGACATGGAGGCGACCAGAATAATGCTTCCGGGCTTGCCGGCAGCCATCATGGCGCGGCCGACAGCCTGTGACATGAGGAAAGAGCCCGTCAGGTTGATGTCAATGAGACGACGGAACATGGCAGGGTCGTACGTCTCCGCCTTGATGTTGGAATCAGCAATGCCGGCAGAATTGACCAGGACATCAGGGGCACCGTAGAGGTCGACGACGGAGTCAACAGCGGCGTTGATGGCGGCGCCGTCACGGACATCCACCTTGAAGAAAGAGACGGGGAGTCCCGACTTGTCGTGGAGCTCGGCGGCAGCCTCGTCACCGAGATCCTGGTTGGCGTCAAAAATGACAATGGCCTTGGCACCTGCTTCGGCGCAGGCGCGAGCCATGTGATTGCCCAATCCGCGGGCACCACCAGTGACGATGATGACCTTGCCGTAGACGCTCATGTTGCGCATGGTGTGAGGCATGGCCTCGTAGACCTTCTTGCTCAGCGGCTGGACAAGATCGTGCTCGGGAGGAGGAGCCGGGCTGTCGTAAGGCACCTGGGCGGCATCGTCGGAAACATGTACAGTGTGCTTGTCGCCTTGGCCCTGGCCGGCGGCGTAGACTGTGACGGGAACCTCCTTCTCACGGACAACGCTCCTCTTCTGGGCCGTGTCAGAAACGGCCTTGGTGTGAGAGACGGAGAAGAAGCGTCCACCAGCTCGCGGAAGGGCAACACGAGGAGCGGCGGCCCTTGTGAGCCGCAGAGCGTTTCGTGCGGCAAACGACATTGTGAATTTTTGAGTGGATACCGGTTTATTTTTGGGGGAGAGGGAGGAGGGCAAAATTGTGAGGGAAAGGAGGAAAAGAAAGGAGGTCGACGGCAGGAATGCAGGAGAAAAGAAACGGGGGGATGTCTGGGGAAATGGGCGAAAACAAGAGAGAAAAATAGAGTGAGCAACACAGTCAGCGGAATGTCAATGCAGAGTGAACTGGAGGTGACAAACGGGCCTGATATACGAATGTGTGAGGGGCGCCATGGCCAGGCAAAACAAGAAATAAAAAAAAAAAACCCCCCCAAAATAA
>SRPU01000452.1:0-18591 GCA_018360185.1 Claviceps lovelessii | reverse complement strand
TTTTTTTCGTATTGCGCCTCTATTGCCTCACCGCCTTGCCCAGTGTTATCGTGACAGGAACGGACGGACGGACGAACAGAATGTGGAGGGCCAATTCAGGCGGCTCGTCAGCAGGGCTCTCTGGTTGGCTCCTTCTGCGCTCCTCACAACGTTGACCACTCGGCCATGTCTATATTGATTGATTGTCTGACATGCATAAGGTTAGTTGCTGCTGTATGCAGTTGCCGCACGTTTACGCGCTCCCCGACGATGTCAGCACAGCCGTCCACATAATCTGACGGACATTTATTAAATTCCTATCTGCCTAATTGCCTATCTGCCTATCTGCCCAACACATGCATATGTACATGCGTCCCATGTACAGTTCCGTTCAGTCACAAACACTCCGCACAGTCCGCACTGTTGTCCGGAGCAGCAGGCTGCAGCAACATTAGCCGAGCCGGCCCGGAGGCGACGTCGCCATTCGATTGCGTGGACTCGTGGGAGGTTTGAAGGACGGGGGGGTGTTGATTGGTTGGAGGGGGAGGGTGGTGCGTTGTTTTTGGGGGAAGTGAGAGGTGCAGGGGATGTTTGCGTGGGATGTTTGCGTGGGGGGCTAGGGAAGAGAAAGGTGAAGAAGAAAGGAAGAATTTAATTTATAGATAAGCATAAAATCAAGAAAGAAAGGGGATATAAGGAGAAAAAAATAGAAAGACTAACAGTATGAAATCTGAAAGAAAAGAAAAGAATATAAAAGGTAGAATAAAAAAAATATTGAAGCGTAATAAGAATATTTCCATGAACCTACATTTTAGTTCAATACCTCGAATACTTATTTATAGAAAAACAAGACGTGGACAAGAGATGTTCATCCGTGTAGCAAGGTGGTCTGCGTTGCTGCTTTACTTGACTTGGCAGGTGGGTGACTCTGGAGTCTGGGGATGGAATAGGAGACGATGTGCCTTTTATATATTCATAGATATATAGATGTAAATACAGAGTTATGACTTGGCCTTATTTTATGCTGCATGTTTTATCTTCATTCGTCATGCTTTAGTTGCTGTCAGGTGTGACACTATAAATAGAGTTTGGGAAAAGGTACACATCACTGTTGCCTTCTCAGTATTGATGGCATGACTGGGGTATTACAAGGACGTTTTCGGGAAGGTTTCAATTCTTGCAAAGATTGTCTACTGATACATTCAACACAGTTACAGAAGCTAAACAGGAGCGTCCAACACAACAGCGAGGAATCGAAGAGAACTGGTCAAGTCCAAACGCACACCTCCATCAGCTCGCACTATGAGTTTGGGGTGAGCAAGTACACATACATCGCGCACATGTATCACACATACTTTATGAGGCAAAGTGGCTTGTGAAGCAAAAGCATCGTGCGCGAAGGCAGACATGCTGAGGTGGGCAGCTTCCCGCTTTATGTCTTTAAAATAAGGCCATCCTGCGGAAGCTCTCACAGTCTTTAGATATTATTAGTTGCTTCGAGAAGAATACTCTTTAACAACTACTTGATCAATCTATCATATCGGGGTGTACATTGCAGGCCGAGTGTTGAAAGACTTCGCATCCACCCGGGGGGGGGGACTTACGGCAGCGCTCTAGAAAAACCACTGGCAGCTAGCAAAGAAGCTAATACATGGAGCAAGAAGCAGTTGGCAGAGAAGGTAACAGAAAGTGGGTGAAACAGCTTGCAAAAAAGCTAATAAAAAGAGGAAAGATAACTAGCAAACAAGGTAAATAAAGACAGGAAAGGGAAACAGCATACAAAGAAGCTACTAAAAAGATAGGTAGCAGCAGCCAGCAAAGACGGTAATAGAACAGGATTAAAATAAATATATTGATAGACGGGGGGACGCTTTGCCGGCCTCTGTGATGCCGAAAATTCGGGCAGCCAGAGATGTCGTATAGATGATGTACTTTCCATCTACGAGTCTAGCTCTACATCCTACGTCCCCGAATGGAATCTACTCGCGGGGAAGCATGCCGCAAGAGCCACAACTACGTAGTCTACATCTTGGGCCACAAGACTTCTTATCGTGCGCGATGACGACGCGTCGTCGGGGTTACACTGCACGCCTTGCCCCTGTCAGTATCTTGACATAATCCGGGAATCAAGCCCTAAGTGTACTTGCATGTGCGTGGCCATGGGTGCCAGCACTCAGATGAAAGGAGGGGGAAAAAGGGGAAAAAAAAAAAGGAACAAAAAAGGAAAAAAAGAAAAAAGAAAAAAAAAAAGAAAAAAAAAAGCCGGGATGCGCCCTGGAGGACACTCCGGACACTCCGAACACTCCGTTCCGACGGTTTGGCATGCCCAGACTCGAGTCCTACCAAGTAGTCATGATACCTGCCAAACCAAGAGAATTGCAGCAAGGGACCGTGACATTGCAGCCGCGGAGGTCGAGCCGGCTGAAAGAGGAGCGAGGGCCTTCCTATTTCTGCACGCCGGATTGCCGCTTGATTCGAGTTACGGTTTACTTTCTTCCTTTTTTCCGTTCTTTTATTTCCTTTTTTTCTTCTGGCATAGAACACTTGGTACACAGACACACTCTTTCCTGCTCGGTGTTGCTGAAAAGAGAGTTATTCCCCCCCCCCAATGTGTATTACAAACCCATCAATGTAAAGAGGGAATACTTTGAAACAATATTTCTCATGCTTCATGAATTAGTCAGTTCATGCAGTCTTCGTGGTCTCATGTCGTGTATTCCAGGAAACACCCCCATCATCTATCTATGGATAGTAGAGGGGCCGTTTTGTTCAAGCCACTTTCGTATGCTTTCGCCAATTGCTCGACTCGAGCCGCCTCGCGGTCTTATCTCGTATCTATTCCAATTCTTCTTCATCGTGTCACGTTTCTTTGAATGAATCAACGCCAACACGGGACATCCTGTCCCCAGCGTCGAGGCAGTTGCGTTGGATATTGCCCTTATGTTGAGACAGCTGGTCAACGGATCCATGGGTGGATGGAAAGATGAGCTCGTGCCTTGTGTAAGCCCAGCGAGGCTCTCAATCGTTGCGACACAATGCGCAATGGTATTGATTGAAAGTAGAATTCTCCTCGACGCCACCGTTTGGACCTGATCACGAATAGAATGAGGACGATACCGGCCACCCTCGCGGCACTGATACAGAGACACGAATTGTGTTTCCGGGAATAGACGCTTGCATTATAGCGGTCTATGAAAATTTTTGCATGTATGTATAGATTTAGGGATATGTATTTATATGTGTGGGTATATACAGTGGCTGGTCGGAACGATCTACACCCTGGAAGGTATTGTGGCCGCCACGACTGTGTAGAATAGGCAAAGACCTAGTAAAGAAGCTACAGAGAAGAAGAAGAAAATATAATTTCACTATTATTGCCTTTATTAAACAAAGGAAGCAAAACTTTGTGCACGAAAGAAGGCAAGCCACGGAGCGCAGCTCCCGCTTTCTGTCTTCAACAAGGCCATCCTATAGAGACTCTTATAATTACAAATATTCTTATGATTCAGAAAGAAATACTCTTGAGCGAATCCTAAATCAGAATCGAATATATTGAGATCTGCTGTTATAAGAGCAATGTAGTGTTATAAGACTTTGCAGCTACAAAGAGGGGGAGAAGTCACAGACGGAGGCTTACTATAGGCAGTACTTGAAAAGAAATACTAGCGGCTATTGACGAAGCTGATGACAAGGGGGAGAAACAGCTAGTGGACAAGCTGACGAAGAACAGCTGGTGGACAAGCTGACGGAAAAGGGGGGAACGACTTACGAGGAAGAACTAACAGACAGCGAGAAATAGCTTGCAAAGAAGAAGTAAGCAAAAGTTTAAAGAAGGGGGGGAACAGCTTGGCAGAAAAGGCTAAGAGGAAAGAGGAAAACACAGCTTATGAAAAAGACGCCAATAAAAAGAGGTTAAATACAGCTTCTGAAGAAGCGAATAAAGAGAGAGAAAATAGCTTAAAAAAGTTAATGACAAAAAGGGAGAAAGACTGATAAACGAAGTTGGGGCTAGGGTATTTCATGCCTATCATCTACCTAATATAATAAAGAACTTGACTAGTATAATATCAGTGAGTATATAAAACAAGCGATATTGTATGAAGAGAATATACTGTACAAAGAAAGCAATACTGTATGAAGAAAGACATTCTAATTACAAAAAAGGAATTTTATAGCAAAAAAAAAAAAACTATATTTAGGCCTTTTCTATACACCTTCAAGTTTATAATTATAATATAGAGGCCGGTGTGCGTTTTGCCCACGAGTCCAACGCTTTGCCTGCCTCCCTAATGCCCATCCATCCGGACAGCCATAAGGGATCTTGTCGTTGCCCAAAAGAATCACAATCACACTCCTCATATATTACCTCCTACGGAATTCCCGGTTCGGCGAAGCCACCCTGCGGTGGTCCTGGCGAGAAACCCTATAGAAATGAACAACCTCATCTTACACATGTACATACATGGCCTACCTGCATCTCCGTATCTGCTGTATACCAAACGAAAGGAATTAAAAAGAAATGTACATGCGTACGTACTGCTACAAACCATGCCAAGTGCATCGTCCCCTTTATACCCAAAATGAAGCCCAATACACAATGCACGCTTTTATCCTCGACGGCACATGTCTTTCAAGTTCCAGCATCTTATACAACCAGATGCTTCGAACCTCTTGTGAATAGCCCCCCAAGGGCAGGGTCAAGCAATATATGCATCACCAAACGAGACGTTCTTGACCATCACACTCTCCAAGCTATTCTGTCCAATTGCTACACATAGACATTCAGCGACATAGATTTACATGTATGTGCTTCTTCTGACGACCATTCTGGTCGAGCGCTTGCTTCTTCACATGTGGATGTTAAACGTTCTGCATATACACATACATACACACGCACACGCACACGCACATATATATATATATATATATATATATTGGCCGCTGCTCTACCTATAAAAATGCTTGCCAATTCCTATGGCCGCTGTTTCAATCTCTTGTCCTCTGCATCCTCATCAGCCCAAAACAAAATGAACCTACAGTCAACCTCTGCCCATCACAAAAAGAAAGAAAGAAAAAAACACATGGCATGCCTTCTTCAAAGCAGTGCGTGCCATAATATTGCTCAGCAGTAGCTTCTCATGGCATCCTCATAACCTGTACCACCTCGCAAATCTCTCCCAAACTTGACGTGAATGTTCAACACTTGCTGTATATGCCGCATGGAGAACGCCTCGGCCTTGCTCAAGGCCAAATCTTGTGCAGAACCAATCGTGTTTTTAATCTCTCGCCCATTCAGGTCATGTTTGGCAAGTTGAGTAAAGTCCTCATCAGTAAAGGCCTCTACAGCCAGTTGACCGTGCGCCTTAACTCGTTCAATAAACATTTTGAAAATGGCCTTCTTGGCCTTTGCATCAAGTCCGTCGTATCTGAGGGCGATATGGATCCGAGACTGGAATGCCTCATCAAATGTCTGCAACTTCCCGTCAGCCAACAATCCCGTACCTTTGTTCCCCCCTCCTGTCCCAAGAGAATAAATTGTCAGACTCACCTCGACACGATTTGTGGTCAGAAAGAGGATGCCCTGGAAGTATTCCAACTGGCGCAAGAAGATGCTGACGAGTGCATTGCGATGTATGTCCAGCATGCTTCGCTTCTCAAGAAACACATCCGCTTCATCCAGCAGCAGTATGGCCCCCCAAGAATGACAGATATCCAAAATCTTTTGCAATTCCGTCTCGAGATATTTAGGGAGCGTGCCAAGTTCACCGGCAGATGCCATGTAAAGCGGACATTGAAGCAATTCGCTGATGCCTTCCGCGGTGAGCGTCTTGCCTGTCCCAGGAGGCCCGTGAAGAACACCTTGTGCGATTCAATGTTATTAGCAACCCAAACTCAGTATTCATTTTGGGGGAAACTAGAGTTGAAAAGAGGTCCCGGTCCCACTTACTGACGAGCCCTTTCCCCTTTCCTTGTATGACATCATCAGTTGTCTGCGCCAGATTGTATTTACGGGACTTTACCAGTGCCTTGATTAGGTCCTTCGTTTCTGAAGGCAGCACCAGAGAAGCCCAAGCGTCCTCATTCCACTTCACCTCACCGATTCTCGCCACGGAAAATTCTAGCCATTGCTTCTCAGAGAAAGAAAAGCCCAAGACGACCGGCGACGCCAACAAGTAGTCATCGTCTGTAAACGCAAAAATTTCTCCCGCTACAGAATCCTCATTGGGGGTTTCGGCCACTTTCTCTTCCGTTGATGAATCGGTACTTTGAACTGCTTGAACGGTTGGGCCGGATGTTGTTGGCAGTGACTGCAACGGTGAGGGCTTGCTCCCTGTACCCAAATCTCCTTGCAGTGCTGTCGGCATCAGATTCATTCCATTGTTGGGCAAAAACCCGAGACAGCCATCGTCGTCATCAGACGAATCTGATTCCGAATCCGCATCGGCATCTTTTCCTCGTACCATGGACACAAAGTAATTTGGATTGATGCGCCTGAAGATCGCAGGGTCCACCATGATGCGACTCTTTTGAATGTGAAACTTGGTCATATTTCCCTTCTTTCTAAGCTGGTATGCAAGACCAGAGTAGTCTTTCAAATGGGTCCCACTCAGAGACACGAATTTCTTGCCTCGTTCAATCAACGTCTGACGCACCTTAGACTCATCCTTGTGATAAGAGAGTGGGTAAAATGGCAGACTGGTTATTTTTCGAGTACCTTGGAATTCCGCAATTTCCTCGGCCACACTTCCAAAACCAAAACGCTTCCCGTCAAATTCGAGATATTTGCCCTCGACAACGTAAAAAGTGCCTTGAAAAAGCGTCTCCTGGAGTACAGCTATGTCGACTTTGAAAACACGAGCGTCTTCCGTCTGGTCGTACTTTGTAGAATACACGAGTGTACTCGGCTTCCACAACGCCCAGAGATACTCGAAGCTGATGATTCCACTGTCCAACATTGGATACAGGCTCCCCTTCACCTTTGCATAGTCCTTGTCCAAATACTTGATCAAGACTTTGAGTTCCTTTCGTTTCTTGCCAAGCCGACGCTGGTTTCTACGCCGTTCCCGTCTGTGCTTACCAGCCGGCTCAAGCTCTTCCAACTTTTTCAAAAATGATCGAAAGTCTTCCAAGTATCTGGAGCCCATGTTAGACGACCTCCATCAAGAAGAGATCTTGCAATTTTGTACTCCAAATAAAACTTACAGAAACAATAGATTTGGGTCTAATTTTGGGCACTCCTCTACCAGATTTACCCCACGAACATTGCCTATGACATCTTGTAGGCATTCACGCAGCAGTTGGCTCTTGATGTCGACATATGAGGTCCTATACTTGCCATCGCTGTCAAAAGTCCTCCTTACGTGGAACAAGTAGCCGTCGTATTTTTTGTCCGATGTCACTTTCGCGGTCGGTTGAAGCTTGAAACGATAAAGTTTACTGTCCCAGACTGCATCAACGCGTTTGTAGCCTAGCTTGACCTCATTCTGAGCTCGTCGGCGGGACTCTGACTTCCCACTGGTCGAATGATCATCTTGAGAACCGATATCGCTAGTTTCTGATCCAGGACTGCCCGGTAAAGCAGGGAATGGCATAGGGGGCAGATGGCATGGATGGGTTGACAGACTTGGGCTTGGTTTCAGGCCTTTGTGATTCGTCTGAGGAATGCTGTGGTATTCCCTATGTGCCAAGTCAGCTGTGGTGTATGGGGTGCCAGACGAGCTGCCGAACGTGCTGAAAACTGGTTGTAACGTGCTCAAGACCGGCTGTTGCTGGAGTGTGAACAATCTGTTTGTCTGAGGAGCACCGCCCAATGAATCTATCTGGTGCTTCAGCTGACTGCACTTCAACTCCAGCTGGGCAAGACGACTGTTAGCCATATCTTGTTGGCTGGTCACATCGGTGCACTTGCAGGAGGTCTGATCCCCATGACAACTGGCCTCTCTATGGACTATCACCGGACCATCATCAATTCCACAAAATGTCTTATGCGATCTTGGAAGAGTATTGGAACTGTTGTGAACGCGCTGGACAGAGAGAGACCGGGATTTTCTGGACCTTCTAAATCGGCGTTTTCCGTGATTTTTTTGGTCTTCATCTGACGCAGAGAAGTTGGCATCGTCGTCTGTCTCAGACGAAGAGCTATCATCGCTTCCACTTGACGAAGATGACTCTGAGTCAGAGGATGGAATATTCCTGTTGCCTTTCAAATGATTTCCTCTACTTCTTCTCTGAGGTCTCGTTTTTCCTCGAAAAATTCCACGCTTGCTAGTTTTCCGCTGCGCTTTGAACTTGGCCGAGCCACGGTTTGGCAAGTCTTGCTTCGTCTTGGATGCGGACTCGGATGAGTTTTGAAGGCATATTGACTGATCGACTGATGACTTTCCGCCATTCCTTTTCATAGAGTCACTGATCCTCTGGCTGGGCTCTTGGTGCCTGTTATTTACAGTCACAGTAGCTTGAGATGATTCCATGGCTGCTTCTCAGACAGTCGAAGAGACTAAAAGAGTACGTGACTCTGGACCCCAAATCCTCAAAATATGATTCAGCGAATTGAATATCTATACAAACAAGCTTTAGTAAAGATCCAAAACTTTGTGGTGATGGGAGGACAGCAAAATCCACGTTGGGAAGAGCATTTCTTACTATGAGCTTTTAGCAATGCGGGAGAAGACAGTAAATAGACAAAAGGACCAATCGATGAATAGTAGCACCAAGTTTATGGCCTGTTGTTGACAGAAGTATATTCCAGCCAAGGCTTGGTCCTAAGAAACTTGGTGTTTCCAGACGGAATGATCTTCAAAAAAGACGTCCGTAGACGATAATGATATCGTTTCTAACGGTGTTTTGTGGGTGGGAGACGAGAAAGAGCCGGCTCGTATCCTGATAAACAGTTTTGATGAGCACGAACGGAAGTAACAAGTCGTGACTAATCAGATATGTGGCCAGACTGCAGCGGAAGCTGCAAAAGAGTATAGATGGTCGAAGGAGGATTCTTGTGCGACTTCATGTAGCAATTAGGCAGCAGCCAGTTTCTATTTTTTTTTTTTTTTTGGAAAAAAAAAATCCTATGGTGAGGGGAAGAAAAAGCAGGATGCCCTTAGAGAATGAGCTCGTCTGGGAAGACGAAGACGGGGAAGGAGGCTTGTAAGAGGAGGAGAAGGAACTGGGGACTGAATACCGGATAGGTGGAAGAACGAATCAAGATGAAATAAATCTGGTATCTTCGAACCAGTCCGCGGAACTGGCTCTTCCCTCCTTGCCCTCAGGCGTCAGGACGTATCGGCGTGAGTGAAGCGAAGCGAAGCGAAGCTGCAGAGTTATGGCAGGAGTTGAGCACAAACTGTCTGACGTGAAGGTGCACCCAAGCGAAGACTTGCCACGTCTTTTATGTGACTCGAGGAATGCGAAAATTTGAAAGATTTTCCCCTAAAGCTGCACCATGTCGGCGGCTGAAGTGTCATGTGCACCACGAGAAGGCAGGAAAGCCCAAATGCATGTTAATGCATGTTGAACGCGTGGCTTAACCAACTCCAGGCAGCCAACATCAGTCACTTCGGACGAGGCCGGCCATGACTCCCATGAGCCTCTCACAGCGAGATGACGGCCGTCCCTAGGCAGCATGCAGAAGGTACATGCATCCGGAAGATGGACAGATGATTGGCAGCGAGAGAGGAGCCGCAGATGCCTGGGAGGGTTGGTTGTGCAACAGACCGCCTCGATCTTGGCTCGACGGTCGTGAGGCAAAGCGTGGGCGTTGTTCTGCCATTGGTTGGACGATGCCACCGGACGGCTGAGGGTCGAGATGCGAGATGCGAGATGCGAGACGCGACGTGCGGAGCTGAGTCACGACAACAGCTGTGCGTGGTCTACATGTACATACATGTACATGTAATATGAAGTATGATTTGTTTTCGTGTCTCGTTGGCTGCGAGCGTGACGCCTTTCGATGGGGCCTAGCTTCTTGGACCACGGCTACGACGGCTTGTCCCATGGACGGATGCGCCACAAGCAGCCAACATGCGCTGAGCAGAGATTTGGCACATTGGCAGATTTTCAGATTGGCACGGGCAACGAGAGTCGGCGCAAATCATTTTCATCAAACTGCATGGCTGGGTGAATGCACTTGTCTTGGATAATGTCCGTGGCCGTGCTGTGACTGCATGCGACCTTGACCGGTTGACGAACAAATCGTGCAAACGTGTGTCACGAGTCCACCAGTCAGTCTGGCGGCTCCCACGGCTCCCACGATTTTCAAGGCTCCCGCGACTGCGAGTCAACTCATCAGAGCCATGTCGGAGTATTGTCTCGACTCTCGAGAGTCGTGAGTCGTAAGTGAAGCCGGATAGTTCGTCGTGTCCTTCCCGACATCGCAGTCTCAGCCATTTCGAAAAAAAAAGAAAAAAGAAAAAAGAAAAGAAAAGACTTTTCGTATCCCGAATACCAATTTCACGTCTGTTCGACGTTGGCCGTTGTCGCCAACCTGGAGACGACTCAACTTAGGCAAGGAAATAATCGAGAGATTCGAGACTCAAAGACTCGTGAGGTACCATTGGCGTCATGACTGCCAGGCGGGTCTTGAGTGCGGGGCTGCGCTAGGTACAGGAGCCGTGCGTCCAGACCCGCCTTTCATCACTCCCAATCTGGTTAGCATCCTTCGTGTATCGTCTATGTGCATCGTATCGTCTATCCCTTTAACAGTCATAAGACCCACTGAGGACCGACTACCTCAAAGATACCTCATTGTAGCTAGAAACGCCTATAGATATCTCCTAGATAGGCGGTACACGGCGTACTTCACTGTACTGAGTACTCGATAATTAAACTTCTATCATAGCAATGCTCCCTTATAAACTTGAGTGTCGTCTTTTGCGCCTTACCGTGATTGGTCAACTAAGTATGCCTATGGTGAGCCCCTTCGTGCACCCAAAGGGATGACTGTTGAAGGGATGACAATAGATATATCATCCATCGTCCAAGGTCATGGTCATGGCATATGACCTGGTTTCTCGTCTCTCGACTCTCGACTCTCAACAAAGCTTCCTCAGGGGAAGTCAAACCCCACCTAGCCTCGGCCGTGTTTTCAAAGTCGAAACTTGAAGGCAGCTTTTTTTTTTCTTGCCGGTGGATCGCCACAGAGAGCTGGGCCAAACCGCTTCTCCCATTACTCATTGAACAAGAATAGAATTCGACTTCACTTCATCGCACGCCTTTCCACGTCAGCTTCTTGATTCAATCCGTCTCGTGGTCAACTGGCTTCAGCCACGTTAGTCGATTATCATGCCTAGCAACGGATCAAGGTGGTTGTCCGTCGAGCGAATGCTCAGTCGTAATCGAGGCGCTCAAAATCGGCCTCAAGAAGAGGAAAGAACCTGTAAGTTTTGCTACAACATGGGCGGCATCTGTTCCAAGCAAGTCTGAAGGAATCCGGGCCCGTCTGATCAACTCATACCACACCAACAGTACTGCCTCGGTTCAATCATGATCAGATGCGATCCGCTGTTCCAGCACCTGAAGTGACAAAGGTCTGTCTTCGTTTGCGACATCTCGTACAAGAATGCGTGCCTTGCGAGATGGAGGAGACCAAGGTGACGACTCCGCACAGCCGCATCATTACGCACAAGGTCATTCAAGCTGCGAAGGAGGCTGGCGGAGTCGAGAATCGAGGATGCGTTGTAAGCCGACTTCCCCCGAGCTTCCAAAAAAAAAAAAAAAAAAAAAAAAAAAAAAAATGTTCGCTAGATTGTAACCTCCTTGCTAGGTCTATTGCCTTTTGGTCAATCAGAGATGGTTCAAGCATGAAGCTATCGTCGAGCTTTGGGATTCTGGCCTACACAAGTTGCGCGCCGAAGCCTGTGAGGTCATCGCGAAAGCTCTGTACGTGTATATTTCACAACCGCAAATTCAAATTGTTCCAAACTGACCATGATCATTCTAGAATTGAATCAGAAGAGGACATGAACTACCTGCTGTACGAGGTACTACTTCGACGCTACTCTTACCTTGCGAAAGGCTTTCCTACCCCACCCATAAACGTCATCGAGAAGGCTGTCGACCTTCACGCCGTTCGAGTAATCGGTTCGTCTGGTTATCAGAAATGTATCAATTACCTGTGGCGAGGATGGCTTGTTCAGGACGAAAACGATCCCTCCGTTTTTGTTGACTACAAGGACAAGGATAACCCCAATTTCCTCACCCACATGGATCCGGATCGCATGCGAGCTCCAAAAAACCAGAACGCTGCCCAGCTCCTGCTGTCTCTTGTCTACCTCATTCTATATACCACCGCGATCAATTCCGTCAACCCTTCAGGAGATTTAGATGGGGCTGAGGTGTTGCTGTACCTCTTTACCCTCGGATACATCTGTGACGAAGTGATGAAAGTTTACAAGGCAGGCTATCGTATTCTTGGCTTTTGGAATGCCTTTAATGCCATTTTGTATTCTTTCCTCGCCGTCTCACTAGTATTCCGGATCATTGGCTTGACAGCCTCGGATGACTCCGAGTCTCGCGAACACTACAGCAAGTTGAGCTACAATATGCTGGCCTTTGTCGCACCCATGTTTTGGTGTAGGCTCATGTTGTATCTCGATAGCTTCCGATTCTTCGGAGCCATGCTTGTCGTGCTCAAGGTGATGATGAAAGAGTCCGTCATCTTTTTCGCTCTTCTCATCGTTGTCATTATTGGGTTTCTGCAGGCCTTTATCGGCTTGGATTTGGCAGAAGACAACGTTGCAGGTGATGTCATGTTTATCGTTGAGTCTATGACGAAAGCCATCATGCAGAGTCCCGAGTTTGGAGGTTTTGAAGCCTTTGGCCCACCCTGGGGTACCATACTATACTACTGCTTCACTTTTGTCGTTATGGTACTGAACTTCCTTTTTTTTCCTTTCTCTCCCGCATTTCATCAAATACATTTACAGAACTCGGGTGGCTAATCGTCCTTCTATCAGATCATTCTACTCAATATCCTCATTGCGCTTTACAACTCTGCTTACGAAGATATTTACCAGAATGCCGATGACGAATATCTTGCGCTGTTTTCTCAGAAAACGATGCAATTCGTCAGGGCTCCAGATGAGAACGTTTACATTGCACCGTTCAATCTCGTGGAAATTGTCATATCCGCTCTGTTTGAATGGTGGATGCCCAAGCGCACATATGAAGTCATCAATGACTACGTCATGGCCTTCATATACTCACCCTTGCTGCTGGTTTCGGCCTATTTTGAGACCCGTGCAGCCCATCGAATTCGACATAACAGGTCGAGGGGTGATGAAGACGACGACGTTGTTGAAGAATGGGAGCAAATGGCACACGAGATTGATATGGAGGCGGAGGGTTGGATTAAAACATGTGATGCGGTGAAGCCAAATATGGACGATGACCCTGCTGTTTTAGAAATCCGAAAATTGCGCTCGGAAATCGATGAGCTGAGATCATTGTTTATGGAATACAGAAATAGCAAAACTGCTGTTTCCAGACCATGATTTTGAGCAAATAGTCGGGCGATTGCAGAATCTGAGGACACAGAATCAGAGTAATGACTGTTTTTTCATTCTCTCTCTTTTTTTTTTTTCTCCCGTTTTTTCTTTGAACCAACTGAAGACGAGGAAATACTGCCAAATTTGTACAATTCATAGGCATAAAGTCCAATGGTGTCTCGAGAACATACGCAATTGACTACCGCCATATATTCGATAGCTGTACCAGAACAATTTAAAAAGAAAATCCAAAAAATCGTGAGCTCGTAGTGATGGCAGTGACATTTCATCCGCGCACATCACGAAAAAGGTGATCGATCACCCCCTCAATTCTCCTCGGGAGGAAAGTACTTTCTAGAATTTTCTCAGCTCGCGGGTGTTGGACCCATTTAATGAGTAGTTTTTCTTTTCTTTTTTTTTTCCTTTTTTTTTTTTTCGGTGCTGAGATTGCATGTACTTACGGAAGGGCCTCATTGTAGGCATTCACATCCTTCTGTTCAAAGGTAACGAAGACCACCCTGTCGAGAACGCCGTCGTCGTCCAGGAAATTTCGTACCGTCTCGCACGCGATTTCAGCTGCGTCTTCACTAGGATACCCGTACAAGCCGGTGCTGATGCCGCTGAAAGCGATGGTTTTGAGGCCATTCAGCGACGCCAGCTTCAGACTGTTCTCATAGCAGTTCCGCAGGGCTTCTTGACATTCCTGCAGCTCACGAAATCTATACACAGGGCCGACCGTATGGATAACGTGCTTGGCTGGCAGCTCATGTCCCCCAGTAATGACCGCATCTCCGGTGGCACAACCATCGAGTTCTCGGCATTCAGACAGAAGCCCAGGGCCGGCGGCGCGATGGATGGCGCCATCGACGCCGCCGCCGCCGAGCAAGCTGCTGTTTGCTGCATTGACAATCGCGTCGACCTCGAGTTTGGTTATGTCCCCTCGGATAAGGCCGACTCGAGAGTTGATGGATGAGGAGGGGCGGAAAGGCGATGCAGGAGCTGACGAAGAGGCAGGGGAGGCCTTTGCGAGAGCTCCTGTTCGGTAAAGCTGAGAAATGGTGGGGATGTCTGAGATGGTTTTGATGGACGCCATTTTGCAAAAGGAAAGAAAGGGGACTTTTCTTTTTTCTTTTTTCAAAAAAGGAAGAAAGAAAGAAAGAAACGGAAAAAAGAAAAGAAAATCCCGGGAAAAGAGCAAATATAAAAGGAAATGCAACAAAACAAAGACTGTTGTCTGCGATACAGCCAAAGCAGACAAGATTATCAATGTAAATATGGGGATCCAGAGGCAGCGGAGTTAGCTTCGCGTCCGGCTTTGTTATGTATTGCAGAGGGTTTTATTTGATAGACAAAGTCCTGTTCTTCACTTTTCAAAAGCGTCTTTGATGCGAAAATTGAAACGCTTATCGCGACTCCAGCAGTTCACTGAGACTCCAACATGAATATCGGCTCACGTAGATTTTGGGAAGCGTTAAATAGATACGTAGTATGTAGCTCGATGGATGGCTTCGCAGTGCTTAGAACGCAAGTAGGCCGTCCGTCACACAAACGGAGAGTATTTCGAAGCTTTCAGCTCACAGGACCTCTTGTGAAATGGTCCGATGGGTGCCAGAAATAAAATGATGATGCGCTTGTCTCCGAATGAAGTGTTGTTGATGTTCTTGTTCAATGTTGGGTAAGTGCTAAGTAGGAGGAGTAGCGAGACAGCTTTTGTCCAGGACTGCAGCTGCGAGAAGATTGGCGGGGTTCTGGTTCAACTCGCAGGCCACACGCAAATCGACTGCTTATCGGAAATTCACTCCACCCCGCCATGACCGGTTTGACCTCTGAGTCACAGCTGTCTTGGTAATACCAACTTACCCAGGTCGTTGCATCACGGCCGGCTTACTGCACTTCATCTCAATATCGTGCAAAACCAGAAGCCGTTTCGAGACCGCTACTCTGAAAATAAAGTCGAAACTACGCAACGCAACGCATCACATCGCATCGCATTGCATCGCTGTCCAAGCGGAGAAAAATCTACGACAATGGCTGATGACGCGACGAAAAACATGGCCAAGCTTCAGCTTGACGATGTCACGGGCGAAATGGTCTCCAAGGCCGAGCTCAAGAAACGCCAACAGAAGAGGGCCAAGAAGGCTGCCCAAGAAAAGGCTCGCCTAGAGAAAGAGGCCGCCGGTCCGAGTCCCAAAACTGCGACGCCAACTCCCAAGCCAGAGGAGATCCCGATCGACCCTGAGGCAATGTTCAAGCAAGGATTTCTGGACGATGTCTACAAGGAGCGACCGGTGAAGAATGTCGTCACGCGTTTCCCGCCGGAGCCCAACGGTTATCTTCACATTGGGCATGCCAAGGCGATTGCCGTCAATTTTGGTTTTGCAAAGTACCATGGCGGTGTCTGCTACTTGCGGTTCGATGATACCAACCCAGAGAAGGAGGAGGAGAAATACTTCACTGCCATCCAAGATGTCATTGCCTGGCTTGGATTCAAGCCCTACAAAGTTACCTATTCAAGCGATAATTTTGAACAACTCTACCAGCTGGCAGAGAAGCTCATTTCTCTGGGCAAGGCATATGTTTGTGCATGCGATGGTGGGTAGTTTTGAACACAAAAAACGATAGAAAAAAGTAAAAAAAAAAAAAAAAAAAAAAAAAAAAAAAAAAAGGAGAGGGGGGGGGGCAATGCGAACCCGCTAACTTTTGCATGCGTGACAGATACTCAGATCAAGCTTCAGCGAGGAGGAGAAAAGGGCGCTACACCACGATACCGCTGCCAGCATGCCGAGCAAACTGTCGAGGATAACTTGCAAAAATTCCGCGATATGCGTCATGGAAAGTACAAGCCAAAGGAGGTGTTTCTCCGCATGAAGCAAGACATCACTGATGGCAATCCTCAAATGTGGGATTTGGCGGCATACCGAATCAAGACCGACACCCCTCATCATCGGACTGGGTGGGATTGGAAGATTTACCCAACCTACGACTTCACTCACTGCTTGTGCGACAGTTTCGAAGGCATCACGCACTCTCTATGCACCACCGAGTTCATCCTAAGCCGAGTATCATACGAGTGGCTCAACAAGTCCCTCGAAGTATACGAGCCGATGCAACGGGAATACGGACGCCTGAACTTGACCGGTACGGTTTTGTCGAAACGTAAGATTCTTAAGCTCGTAGAAGAGAAAATTGTGCGAGATTGGGACGATCCAAGACTATACACTCTCATTGGCATTCGCCGCCGTGGTGTGCCGCCGGGTGCCATTCTTGAGTTTGTCAATGAACTTGGCGTCACCACTAACATCACGACCATCATGATCCACAAATTCGAACAGAGTATCCGCAAGTACCTGGAGAAGACTGTTCCCCGATTAATGATGGTTCTCGACCCTATTCCCCTGGTTATCGAAGACGCTGAGGCTTCGGATGTGGTGCTGCCGTTTTCTCCAAAGGATCCCAAAATGGGATCGCATACTGTTCGGTTTACGCCTACTATATTTATCGACAGATCAGATTTCCGTGAAGTCGATAGCAAAGACTATTTCCGGTTGGCTCCTGGCAAAACTGTTGGCTTGCTCAATGCCCCTTACCCCGTCAAGGCAACTTCCTTTACCAAAGACGAGGCTACTGGCAAAGTGACCGAGATTCGAGGCGTCTTTGATAAGGAGACAAAGAAGGCCAAGACATATATCCAGTGGGTTGGTACTGAGGGATCAAAAAGGGCCGAAGTTCGCATTCACAACGCGCTTTTCAAGTCGGAGAAGCCAGACGACGCAGAGGGTGGTTTCCTGAATGACCTTAATCCTGACAGCGAGGTTATATATCCCAATGCTGTCATCGAATCAGGATTCGACGAAGTCAAGCGCCGAGCACCATGGCCAGAAGCCGCAGGTGAGAGTGAGCTCGGTAAAGGCGGTCCGGAAAGCGTTCGCTTCCAGGCCATGCGGGTTGCCTACTTTGTAAGCCAAATCTCGAATCTCCTCAACCATGATACAATAATTGAGACGCATTCATTAACCCGATATTTGCACAGGCGATGGACTCTGATAGCACAGACGACAAACTTGTGTTCAACAGGATTGTGAGTTTGAAAGAAGACGCTGGCAAGAAGGCATAACTGTCGCGGTAGTGGCCAAGAATCTGTAACACTTTACACCCCCCCCCCCCCCCCCCCCAACGTCCTTTGAAGCCGGACACCATTACTCAGGAACCAGGGCCAGGAGAGATATGACAAAGTATATATCGAATGTGTTGGAGAACCTCAGTTTGTATGTTATATCATGGCGTGTCAATCATAATGTTAAGTGGACCAATCTGAGCGGTCACCAGTGGTATACCTGTTTGTCCTGATTGTGATTCTTGATCATTAAATGGTTTTTTTTTTGTTGGCGACCAACTAAGAAACCTGAAAAAAATCTCGGTGGTTCAGGCGACTTCTTTCTTCTTCTTCTCTTTTTTTTTTAAAAAAAAAATACACATTTTCCTGGTCAGGCTGGGTTGTTTCAATGAACCGCCTCACACGAATTTGGAGGGGATCATTCCAACGCCTATCGATGCAGAGACTAAAGTACTGCCACCACCACGTGAAAGCGCACTGGGGTTCACGGTTCACCACGCCCGCCCCGGTGGCAACACAAGTGCCACCAACTTTGAAAAAAAAAAATGCTGGTCAGTGCACACGGGGCACGGCGACGACTCACCGCCTTTGCCATCTTCCCCAATACGGATTGGCGCGGTCCGATAAGGCCTGATAAGCCTTTCCCACCAGCCCAAATGGAGGGGCAGGTGCGAATTTTTTTTATCCATCAGGGATTTAGCGCTGCCCCCTTCCCCCCAACGTAGAATGCGAAGGGTAAAAAAAGCAGCTCTGACGGCCAAGGACACATAAATCTACTAGTCCACCCTCTCCATAGCCTCCATATTTCTCCCCCTCCACCTGCAGGCCCCCTCCGCTCCCTCTTCTTCCCTTCATCTCACTTTTTTTTTGGTCGTCATCCTCCAAGACGAACCGTGGACTAGTCCTTCCAAACAGTCCTCATTCTTTCTTTGTCAAGCTGTTCTTGGATCCTCCTCCTTGGAACAACTCCGCCACCGATAGAGCCCTGTTCAAGAACACGAAAAAAAAAAAAGCAGC
>SRPU01000451.1:0-18598 GCA_018360185.1 Claviceps lovelessii | reverse complement strand
AGCATTCAAGCATTCAAGCATTCAAGCATTCAAGCATTCAAGCATTCAAGCATTCAAGCATTCAAGCATTCAAGCATTCAAGCATTCAAGCATTCAAGCATTCAACCCGATATGTGTTACGCCCAAATGCAAGATACCCAATGTCGGCCGAGTGCAACCATACGCGGGACAAGAAGTGGGATAAATCAAGCCAAACCATTATCGTAATCTCGAGAGCAACCCGATCTCTTTCGTCATCGATTTCTGTTTTCTCTTCTGTCCATGTCTGGCTATTTTGTGCTCTGGTCTGTCCGGCTGCGCCGTCGGTGGCTCATGCTCATCAGCAAAGTCGGCGCACGCATCAGCGAGCTCGACAGCAACCTTTTGCAGCTCTGCGCGTGGTGTGGTTCGATACTTCGGGTAAAGCAGGCTTGGGGATAATGGGAATATGGAATCTGTGCAGAAGGTCGACTGACTGGCCGGGCCGAGTGTGGGCTAGCCTCAGCCTCAGGATAGCCTCATCGTCTGATGTCGTGTTTCCGTCCTGTCAGATGGGCTCCATGTCACCTCACCGTTGGACCTAGCCGCCGGCAGGACCCGGATGGGACGTGGAAGGGGCCCACTCAGGTGGCACCACCTGAATTTCCATCTGGCATCAATGTGCGAAGGAAGAACGAGAAAGGAAGGAAGGGAAAAAAAAAAAAAAAAAAAAAAAAAAAAAAAAAAAAGCGTACCATCGAGAAGACAATGATTCTTCACCATGGTTTTGAGTAACAATGCAAAGAAAATTTAAAAAAAAAAATTCAAGATTGAATTTTCTAAACGCAATTCCACAAAAAGCACAAGGCAACAACGCATTCATCTCGTCCGTCACCGCCGCCCCCCGCTCTTTCCTCCACGTCTCGAACCACTTCCAGAGAACCCCCCCCCCCCCCCACTCCTAGAAATTGGATAGCACAGAATCATTAAAGCCGAAAAACCTCAACGTGGTGTGATCATCAGCACACCTCACTCACCTTCCCCTCCGACATCTGCCCACCACAAACCACAAGCCACACCACCTCCTTCCCACCAACCCGGTTCACACACTCCGTTTCCGACTCCCGACGAGCCTCATTTTTTTTGTTCTCCCGACGCCCCTTTTCCCAATCACGCCGTCTCGCCACCCATCAGCAGCGTAGCCAGAATGGATCAACTACATAAACACGCCATGTCGTGCTGCATCCCCATTGCAACATGACACACATTGATTCATTCCATCATCTCATCTCAGACACACACACACTCTCAACTCCTTGTAACGGTCCGTGGTGAAACCCACAACCCTCCACTCCTCGACTCGACGTCAACATAGCGTAGCATCATACTACCAGACATCTTGCACAAGATACATATCTGAACCACGACATCTGGTCCACGACATCTGAACCACGTTTCACATACATCTGCACGCTTCATACCATTCACACACCACAACACACAACACACAACACACAACACACCACAATGAACACAATCGCCACCCGCGCCGCTGCACGACGCTTCCTCACCACCAGCACCACCCGCCGCACCGTGCAAGCGCATCCCATCCCGAGGCTGCCCCGGAGGACCGCCCCGACGGACTGGGCCGGCGAGGGGAAGCGTCTGGGTAAACAGGCTGCACTGTGAGTAGCATGTTCTGGATAGCATTTCCCTGCTTGTTTCCCTGTTTTGCAAACTCCAAGCACAAAGGGTCCTGTCCCAGCTGACCATGTCCTTCCCGAATAGGTTCTTCCCCGCCATCGTCATGCTCCTGGGCTGGCCGGCATTTGCCAAGACGGTCTTTGATGGACACGTGTAAATCGGGGGAGGGCGTGTGCTGAAACTATACACACACACACACACACACATGTATATCGACATAGGTCTTTTGCATGTCTTTTGCATGTCTTTTGCATGTCTTTTGCATGTCTTTTGCATGTCTTTTGCATGTCTTTTGCATGTCTTTTGTTCTTTTTAGCACTTTCTATGTTGTGGCATGTTATTTTGTCTTGTGTTGTTTTGAGCGGCTTGGAGGTTAGATTCCCGGCTTGGATCGTCGGACGGACGTCATTGGCGGTTGTACATGTACGCATGTAGTACTTGGCACATGATATACATATTTTAGTATATAAACTTACTCATCTACTTTCGTCTCACGGCGCTCCATACGCCCGCCGCACCAAGAATGAAAGGTCAAGTATACAGAATGAATGAGCTGCAGTCCTCAAACAGTCTCTATCGCATGGCATTTTCCTCCCGGCTGTCTCTTGTATCTCATCCCAACTCGTCCCAAAAAAAAAAAAAAAAAAAAAAAAAAAAAACGCCTGCTCAATCTAAATCAACAACTTTTTTCCCCCCTCCTCCCATTATTCGTCTTCGAATCACACAAAAACACGGCAGACACAAACATGGCTTCACAAAACGCCGAACATAGGTCTCAGTCGTCGTCCTCCTCCTGCTCACACAAAATGCATTTCATGCTCGTCCCTGACAATGGGCTCCTCGCTCGCCCCGTCAAACACCGTCCAGCCCATGCCTCTCCGGATTCGTTCCTGCTTCGCATTCCGCTCCATGATGGATAACCGATGTCTTTCTGCGACTGGTGCTCGGGCGGCTGACGCACGGCCTCCTCCTCCTGCTCTGGAGCAACTTCTCGACTTGAATCCGCTGAGGCGGCTCGCTGCACGGGCGATGCAGGGTCCCAGGATGGGAACGTTGACGGCGATTATGCCAATGAACTAGCCGTTTTCTGTTAGCACTTGTTTTTCGTCTTTTTTTTTAAAAAAAAAAAAAAAGTTTCTCTATTTCTTTCTTTCTTCTCTTTTTCTATCATTGTTTTCGTCCTTTTTTTTTACCCTTTTATTCATATTTTATTGATATCTTTCATTCATCCTTCATCCATCCTTTTTTTCCCCCCTTCGCTCTGTGCGCTTGCTTCTTACCGTCTCTCGTAATGACCAGATAGTCCTGGAATTGGTCGAGTGAATCGTGCGCAGACTCAGAACACATCGCAACAAGGCGGCGATGATCATGCAGACGCCTGTACATAGCCAGAGAGCGCAGAGCAGTTTTCTAGAGGGCGTCTTGATGTTAGTCTTTGTTTTCTCTCTCTCCCCCTCTCTCCTTTTCTCCCTCTCTCACCTCCTTGGATCTCCTGTAGACTCACTTTTGCCACGACATGCGCACTTTCCACAGCAACGGCAACGGAATAAAGGCAATCAGTAAATCCGTACTATTCCAACCACGGACATTAGCCACAAACGAAACTCGTCGGGTCGTCTATAGAGGATCCCATCTGCATCTGCGTCACCCTCACCTGACGTTTGTCACGGTAATGACATAAAAGTTTGGCACATAGAGGGCACACGTATCTTGAAAAAAAAAAAAAAAGATATTAGCTCTTGTTTCTTCCATCCTGATCCGGGAAAGCTCCTTGGCCCGCGGGCTCCTCACCTCCAGGATATGGATACACCTGCCACTTCTTATGCAACGGCGTGCAGTGCGTAAAGGTGAGCAGCAGCGCGCCAACATAGGTAATTACACAGAGTATGGCGCACAGATGGACCAATCCTCTCTGTTTGAGATCGAGACTATGAAGCCATGAGTCACCTGCTGTCCTTGTGCTGTCCTTGTGCTGTACGCAATTTGGATTCCAACGAAAGAAAGAAAGAAAGAAAGAAAGAAAGAAGAGGGGGGATGAACGGGGCCATAATTCCTCACGTAAGTCGGCCGTAAAGAAACAACATGCACGCCTTCAATGTCCATATCAGACTAATATAGCTGCACCATGCGGCCAAGAGGCTCTTGCTGCCCGCAATCATGGATCCTTTTCGTTCGGCCGATATCGTCACGGCTACTACTTCATTCGACATCTCGGCAATGGTGCCGAGGTGTGCTGCCGATTCCCGAATCCCACGTTAGAGCGGCAAACCTTTTTTTCAACGAGGAACGACGGCTTTTTTTTTTTTTTGATCGAACCTGACTTACTTACGAAGTAGCCTAGCAGAACCTGTGCCTGTGATGTTTTGACAAAAAAAAAAGAATTAGCATCAAGGCGGAGTTTCCCCAGAAAACTGCCCGACTCGGCATGCATGGGAATGGTGTGACAAGAAACAAGAACACACGGTGAAAAAAACCGCCGCGAGGACGGCAAAGAAGTCATCTCCATCCCATTTCCAGCCTACTTGTCGGCATCGGCAAGTGATTCGACACACGATTATGAGCAGTCCCAGCCCAAACTCGATCCAGGATTCTCTCGCAAATGGGTTCTTCGGCATGATCGAATACGCTAGTTCGCATTGGTGGATGTCGGCATGGGAATGGGCCTCTCTGGCGCTTCACTTTCCCATTGAGCCCCCCTTTGGATGAAGCAAAATCTCAATCCAACATGGAGTTTGCTGTTCAGGAGCGAGAGCAGGGAGGCCAGGCAAGGCAAGGCAAGGGATTAGGGGTAGGAATCTACATGATTGACTCGAAGCAGGCCAAGGACAAAAACTTTTCAACGTGTCAAGGGTAGAGATTTCATCATCCTGTCGCTGTTGTCTGTGCATATTCGGCAAAGCCAATGCCATATTCTCCGCGTGGAAAAGGAGGCGTTTTCCAAATGTGTGACTTGTCACCGGCCAACGACAGAATACTCCTGAGACGAAAATTCTAATCACCCATGAACTCGCATCCGGCCAACGAAATGCCACAAAATGCCACAAAATGCCTGCGACCAACAGCTTTGACCTTGTCCATGTACTGTCCGTGGCTGATCAGCTAGGGTCTAAGCACTCAGCAAACCCCCTTCCCCCCGTGTTGGTCCGTTTTTGACGTTTCCAAAAAAAATGAGTAAAATTCTCCACAGTTGCCCATATCCATATATGTACAACAAGTATTTTCCGAGACGTGCATGGAAAATTTCACAATCTTCTCAACTGCGTGTGGCTGTCTGCTAGCCCCTGGGTGTAACTGGACATGGATGTAAAGGCTGGATACAGGCCGTCATTTGGACACCTTCCGGCATCCCGCTCGAACAATGGCGATATTTCACGTATGAATCGTTACACGGCAGCAAGTACAACATCTCGTGGGCAACGTCTTCATCGTCATTTGGCATGTTTTTGTGGTTGACTGGTCAAGGACTCGAGATGACCAGTCATAAAATGCGGAACCTGTCGCGCTCGGGGATCCCAACTTCCCAGGGGTCCCCTGATCATGGGCCATATCCAGTATGCCGAGTGTATCGAAGATGCAGTTCAGTCATAAGCCTCAATGGAGCCCCGGCCCCTCAAGTTCTTCTCGGTCAAGAATTGCTTGTATCCCGTTGGTCATCGTCTGGATTTCTTTGTAAGAATGTGCATAACTCGTACGAAAGCCCGGCCTCCGTGACCACCAAACGGTCCATTTTTTTTTTTTTCATCTTCTTTTCTTCTAAATATACATTGGAGCACCAGGCAGCAAAAAATCTGTAGCAAACGTTGGTGCTGTGTGGTCACTGGTGAACCGTGGGATCCTGGGATCCGCGACATCGCTGAGTGAGGTGCGTCCAAGAAGGCAGGCGACTCTCCGATCAACAGGCCCATGGTGCTCGTTCTCAGTCGTACGATGTATAGCAAAGCTGTTCATTACAGCCACAAGAAGGTCATCCGAGGAAATATGACAGCCAGGACACGTTTGGTGCTTTTTCCTTCAACCTGGTCAGCAGCTTCGTTCATGTATGTGCACAACACTCGACCCTGGCCATTTTATGGCGCATTTACTGAAGCAAAATCCAGGGCCTACCACACCGTTGCCCATGACTTTTTTTTTTTTTATTCTTTTTTCCTTTCAAATGTGATATACCCGGCTGGTCGGCCGTATTGGCCAGGTACCTACAGCCGATAATGTACCTTTTGCACAGACACATGTGCAAGGGCATGGAGATTTCGTCAACATCTGCCATTGTGTCTTTTTATCTCGGGCTCAAGACTCGCGTCTGTGAGTAGGCATGGGCCCATGTGGTCTTGTCTGTCAGAAATCCAAGACTCGTCGGTTCCAATGGACGCCTCTTTGGTGGTTTTGAGTTCTGGTGTCGACGCCAATTCTTGGGCTATAATCAGCTGCAGCCCCCAGGGGTCCGCCACCGGGCATCGACATGCATATTTTAGGTTCAAATCGGGACTGGGGCTTTGGGAAGGCGTCTAATCTGGTGCCGTACAATGCAGCACGCTGGATGGAATCTGGTTTCGCTGGGTTGGCCAGAGTTTGGGCAATGAGCAGAGTCCAGACAGCACGTCAATTGTGCTTTGCAAGTGCGAAAAATGGCTCTAATCGATGCCGTGCCGCTGTTGGTGCTGACTTGTGATGAGTCTGGACTCTGGAGGGTGATCACTGATGCCCATGAGTCCATGGCTAAATGACCGGTTGTACAAGATGAAACGGAAACCACGGAAACCTGCCAAGGGTCCGATCCACGAAACCTGACAAACTCTGTTAGCATATAAGAAAGATAAGGTAGAGCTAAAACTCTACAGAGATTTGAAGAATTTTATTTAAGACTTTAATCAACATCGTTCATAAGGGTTCTTAATATACATATATATGTAGGCATGTAGTATATGAGTAAGGGCTATATAGATGCACATAATAAATTGAAACTACTTCTCGAAAAGTAGAATTTGATTAAAAATTATTATAAAGTTGGAAAGAAGTTCCAAGAGCAGACAGATAACTATAGATCAAGTCTGACAGTACAGATTGTTAGGTTTCGTGGATTGGACCCCAAGTGCCTGCAATCAATTATCTCCTTTGTCTTTGACTAAAGGGAAAAGCTGTTGGACCGCAGAGTCCCTCGATGAGTCCTCCACGCCAGAAAGAAGCCATGACTTTACGTCCGAAATGCCATTTTCAAAGACGTAGACGTGTTACGACTGCGGCTGTAGAGAATTCCATGACATACAGACTATTCATCGCGGCTCGGCTATGCGCATTTGCAATCGTCCGCAGAAGGATAGACCGCGTGTTGCGAGTTTCGCGCTCCATAACGACCACGACCACGACCGGGATCGTGACCATGATCCAAGTTGACCACATGCCCGGGCCGTTCCCACCAGCTAATATATCTTTTACGCAATTCATCAAAGGATCTTCAATCCCGGCTCAACGGTCAAGTCCGACGCGCCCCAGGCCCTCCTGCGGAAAATTCGTCGCATGAGTTGATGACTGACTCACGTGAATAAAGATAACGTACATTTTGTGTATGTACGTTCAATGTACGTACAATGACGATTGACTGCATAAAATCCCACCTTGTGCCCCGAGTCTCCGACCTCAATGTCACCCTACTCGCTGCTTTGGCGATGGCGCAAATGTCCAACCAGCCCACTCTGGTCCCAACCCATCATTCAGTTTTTTTATGTCGTCTGTTCGACTCTTTTGTTTACGCTCGTGTTCCTCCTAGCTTCAGCTCTGCTCCGTGGGCATCGCTGACCGAAGCCCCCGCAGACGGCTTGGCTGCAAGCTCGTGAGTCGTGACACAATGGCGACCTCCGATGGCAAGACCGTGCCAAAAGCCCTTCCAGACTCGGCCGAGGCTATCCAGTTGACTCCCTCAACCGACTGGCCTCCAACAGACTGTCCTCGGAAGTTACAGCCTCCGGAGGCTATTCGCCGTTGGACAGCCGAGGAGCGGCAGCATCACGAGAAGAAGCTGCTGCGGAAGATTGATATGCGTATACTGCCCATGATCGTCATCATGTACATTTTAAACTACCTCGATAGGTAATAGTCACCTTTTCATTCTTCCCCATGGCGACCACTGGTGTAAACGTCTTCTTTTTCTTATTTAGGACCAACATCGCTGCGGCAAGGCTTGCCGGATTGGAAGACGATCTGAAGCTCAACGCGAGTGGGACTCAGTACTCGGTGAGTTGTATCCTGCACATCATCTATGAGGTTTTGTTTTCTTTTGCGCTGACATGAAGATGATCAGACGGCAGTCAGCATTCTCTTTGTTGGGTAAGGCCAGAAGGCTGATGCTTTGACAATCCCTCGTCACCGACGAGTACGCTGATGACCCGTTAGTTACATCCTGAT
The DNA here is from genome assembly GCA_018360185.1 of Claviceps lovelessii. Lineage (NCBI taxonomy): Eukaryota > Fungi > Ascomycota > Sordariomycetes > Hypocreales > Clavicipitaceae > Claviceps > Claviceps lovelessii. The sequence continues at coordinate 10,540 of SRPU01000451.1, read as the reverse complement.
GCAAGTCCCATCCAACCTGCTCCTGAATAAAATCGGGAAGCCGGGGAAATATCTCCCGGCTTGCGTAAGTGGCATACTGGCATAACAGGACTGAACTCCGAAGGAAGAAGCATTTCAGCTAATTTCATGTCCCACCAGATGGTCGTTTGGGGTATCATTTCAACAAGTACCGCGGCTTGTCGCTCTTTTGAAGGACTCTTGGTCACCAGGTTCTTCCTGGGCTTTGTCGAGGCCGCCTTCTTCGTGTGTCCCCAACCTTGATTTCCCCGCACATATGTATTACCGATTCGTTCTACTGATATCCGATATAGCCTGGTTGTCTCTACTACCTCAGCTGCTGGTACACGCGCAAAGAACTTGGCGTGCGCACGACGTATCTTTTCTCCGGCTCCTTCATCTCCGGAACCTTCTCGGGTCTCATCGCAGCGGGTATTACCGGCAGCATGGATGGAAGTCGCGGCCTGCGCGCCTGGCGCTGGCTGTTCATCATCGAGGGCGCAGCCACTGTTCTCGTTGCACTTGTGGCCTTTCACATCATGCCAGACTTCCCGCGAACGACAAAATGGTTGACCAAAGAGGAAATGGCGCTCGCGACGTGGCGGCTCACAGAAGATGTGGGCCAAGACGATTGGGTCGATTCCAAGGAACAGACGCTCTGGCATGGTTTCAGGCTCGCGTTGGGAGATGTCAAGACTTGGTTGTTGGTGAGTGAGCGAGTGACACGCTGCCGTGTACGAGATGGTCCAAGACGCCCGGCATTGACATGAACATTCTAGCTCGTCATTCTGTTTGGCAACATGTCTGCCGGGGGCGTCATCAACTTCTTCCCGACAGTGGTCGCCACACTCGGACACTCCAGCGTCGTGACGCTCCTCTTGACTGCGCCGCCGTTTGTCCTTGGCTTGATCACGACCTTTGCAACTGCATGGCACGCAGACAGGACGAACGAGAGGTTCTATCATGTAACGATTCCGTTGTGCCTGTTGATAGTCACCTTCATCGTCACCGCTTCCACAACCAACAAAGCAGTACAATACGTCGCCATCATGCTCATGGTCAGAAACCGAACACCCGCCTCTCCCAAAGCCTCCCTGGCCTTGCGTATAAGAGATTCAAACGGCACGAATTTCACTTGCTAATCATCTTGACCTCGTTCCAGATTCCTGGCCTATACAGCGGCTTCACCACGGCACTGGCCTGGATCAGCAACACTCTGCCTCGTCCGCCTGCGAAACGAGCAGCAGCGCTGGCCTTTATCAGTGCCGCGGGCAACAGTACGGCCATCTACACGAGCTATCTGTACCCCAAATCGGCAGGGCCCCGGTACATGGGTGCTTGGATTCACAATTCTGTAATGGCAGCGCTCTCAATTCTTGCTGCATTTGTGCTAAGTAGAATGCTGGCGAGGCTGAACGAGAAGCTGGATCGGGGCGAGAGCGTGAAAGGTGCCGTGAACGCGGCTCCAGGGGAGGCTGTGGAAGGTGGCTTTCGTTTTCTAGTGTGATTTGAAAAAGAAAGAAGAGAAAAGGAAAAGAAAGAAAAGAGAGAGAGAGAGAGAGAGAGAGAGAGAGAGAAAGGGAAAAGGCATCCATTTTCCTAGTATATCTGGAGGTCGGTATCTCCTGAAATATCGCCGATGGGTCACTATGCCGGGCTGGCACTTAGCGCACTCATCATCAAGCCTTGCGCACCGTCTTTGAACGACGCATAGTTGCAAAGGAAATCGTAGACCCATATTCAGCTTTTTCAATGGTAGTGAATCGTGCACCCGCAATTGCCTTTTCGCAAAATGGATGGCTCCCCAATGAGATGGAATGAGGGAAGTGTCGGTCACGTGCTCTCGTGTTGCGACATCGAATGCCGACATTGCTTCATCACGCGTCATTCCGCTCCACAGCTTTGTTGTAGAAAACGGCCGGTAGATTTAAAAAAAAATAAAAAAAATGGCATGGCTCGATGAAGATGAAAGTCGAAAATGAACAACAAATCATTGAGATCATCGATGATAGCGGCGCATCCTCTGAGAATGGTGGTCGTTCTGCACACGATTCTGCCTTGGGTTCAAAAAAGCGAAAAGTTGACGCCGACAATGTCTTGGAAAAGGTTCACTGGACCGACGACTCGGACGATCTGCCCGTGAAACCCAAGAAGAGAAGAGCGAAGCGAAAATCAGCAGCCAGCACAAAGGACAACAAATCGAACAGCGCCGACCATGCGGGAGCGCCGGGTGGGATCGACTTGAGCGACCTGCCGGACTATCTGCAAGAGAGACGTAGAGATTTTGATGCGAGTAAGAAGCGCCTTCATGAGGCGGCTCTCATGATTCCGCCTGATTACACGGGGATCGACTTTGATGAGTCCCGAGGACTAGAGGCTTTCAAGGAACGGCCCGAGTTTGACCTCAGCAGCGGCATCAAACCCTCAAGACCGTACGAGGATGTCGAACTACCCCAATCGGCTGGTGTGATACCAGCATCCATTGCGCAGTATTTGCGCGATTACCAGATTGCAGGAGTCAAGTTTCTCCATCGCAAGTTTGTCTACCAAGAGGGTGGTATCCTTGGCGATGATATGGGCCTCGGCAAGACGGTCCAGGTCGCGGCCTTCCTGACGGCTGCGTTTGGAAAGACGGGCGATGAGCGGGACGACAAGCGGATGAGGGAAGTGAGGTGCTTTCCCGGTCGCTGGTATCCGAGGGTCCTGATCATCTGTCCAGGCTCTCTCATTATGAACTGGAGAAACGAGTTGAACCGATGGGGGTGGTGGCACATTGACATCTACCACGGCCCGAACAAGGATGACATTCTGGGTACTGCGCGCGCAGGTCTCGTGGAGATCATGATCACGACCTACGACACATACAAGAACAACCGCAGCAGTATCAACATGGTAGCGTGGGATGCCGTTGTGGCCGACGAATGTCACAGGCTCAAGGATCGTTCCTCCGAGACCACCAAGGCGCTGACAGAAGTCAACGCGCTTTGTCGTATCGGCCTGACCGGGACGGCAATTCAGAACAAATACGAAGAGCTGTGGACGTTGCTTGACTGGACCAACCCGGGCCATGTTGGTACCAAGTCCGAATGGATGCAGACAATCAGCAAGCCGCTGGCCGTCGGGCAATCTCACGACGCTACCGTGGCTCAGTTAAGCTTGGCTCGGAAGACCGCGCAGAAACTGGTCCAAAACCTGTTACCGCGCTACTTTCTCCGGCGGATGAAGACCTTGATCGCTGATCAGCTGCCCAAGAAGACGGATCGGGTAGTCTTTTGCCCGCTATCGCATCTGCAACGAGACGCGTACAAGACCTTTCTCAGCAGCGAACAGGTTCAGCTGCTTCTGGAGGTCTCAAAAAGATGCGGCCGACATGGCGGAAAGAAAGGCTGGTGCTGTCGCCGGACACTCGATGACGGCAGGCCGTGGCAGGTAGTGGTGTTCCCCAGCATGATTGTCCTGCAGAAGCTTGCCAATCATCTGGCTCTCCTCACGCCGTCTACGACAGACATGGATGAAAAGCACGAGAGAGAGCTGCGCACGTTGCAGATGTGTATGCCGCTCACATGGAAGCCCATGTATGAACAAAGAGATCAGATGCGAAACCTCGTCAATCCAGAGTTTTGTGGCAAATGGAAGGTCTTGAAGAAACTGCTCAGGTTCTGGCACCAACACGGCGACAAGGTGCTTGTGTTTTCGCACAGCGTTCGGCTGCTGCGCATCTTGCAGCACCTGTTCACCAGCACGAGCTACAACGTGAGCTATCTCGACGGGTCACTGTCCTATGAGGAAAGACAAGATGTCGTCGATTCCTTCAACACGGATGCCTCACAGTTTGTGTTCCTCATCTCGACAAAGGCCGGTGGCGTCGGCCTCAACATCACATCCGCCAATAAAGTGGTCATTATCGATCCGCATTGGAATCCCTCATATGATTTGCAAGCCCAGGACCGCGCCTATCGCATCGGACAGACGCGAGACGTCGAGGTGTTTCGACTGATATCGCTGGGGACGGTGGAGGAGATTGTCTATGCGCGACAAATCTACAAGCAACAGCAGGCAAATATCGGCTACACCGCCTCTTCGGAACGCCGATACTTCAGGGGCGTCCAGCAGGATGAGGACAGAAAAGGAGAAATCTTTGGCCTGTCCAACATATTTGCGTACCACACCGACAGCAACTTTGGCCTGCTGCGCGATATTGTCAACAAGACCAACATTGCAGAGTCCAAGGCCGGTGTGCATCTGGTCGATGTAGACATGGAACAAGCCATCAAGGACGAGGAATTGCTGGGTGCTGTGAAGAAGGACGACGCCGACGGCGAGGACGGCGGCATGAGCCAACTGGCCAACTTATTGACCGCCGAGAACCAGCAGGAGCAGCTACTCGCCACCAAGCGGACGGGCCCCCGGAAGAGCGATGCCATTCAAGCCATCTTGACGTCCGTCGGGGTCGAATATACGCACGACAACTCAGAAGTCATTGGCACATCCAAAATAGAGGAACAGCTCTCGCGTCAAGCCGCAAACAGGCGATACGAGGACGGAGATGCAGAAGGACAGAACACACTCTTCGCCGACGGCCAATACAAGCGTCGTGATGAAGACGACACCATGCTGCATCGTACGTATCGGCCTCCGGAGGACGTCTGCCTCCGACAATTCTGCTCCATGGCCCGCGAATTTGGCTTCGTCAATGCTACCGAGTTTGCTCTTGTCGTGGAGAGCTGGTCGCGCGAGGCGAGACACAACTGCCTCGAGACCTTCTACCGACGACGAAAAGCGGCGCTGAGCAAGCCGCAAGGCGTGACGACGGAGCCGGAGACGGGTGCAACGGCGTCTGCAGTTGAGAAGAGTGAGGAGGGCCAGACGGGTATCAAGACGGAGAGGAGTTTGTTTTCGGGAATGACAATGACGGAAGGAGAGGGCTCGGAGTTGGAGAGGCAGAAGATGAAAAGGGAGTGTTGTACAGCTGGAGATGTCAAGAGTGAGGAAGCAGACGGGGATCCAAAGGCAATGAAGATGGAGATGCAAGATGTCCAATCCGAAGATATCAAGAGCGACGATTTGACCGGCCGTGAAAAGAAGACGAAGATGGACGGTATCCAATATCCCAAGAGCGAAGAAGCACGTCAACGCCATCGAAAGATGAAAACGGGGGGTGTCAAATCCCAAGACCCCAAAGGCGAACAAGATGCAAGCCAGGGCGAGTGTTCCACTTCCATCAAGAAGAATGACGAGCAGCGGGGGCACACGCCCAAAGTCGACCACTCGCCTACAAGCTGGAATTTGAAGGCTCTGACGAGCAGTGGTGCGTCGAAGAGGAACTCGATATTCATCTCAGATGATGATGATGATGAGCTCTAGGTGTGTGGGGAAGGGTTTTTTTTTTTTTGTTCTTATTCCTCTCCTTTAGTTACTCCTTTTTTTTGGATTTTAGATACCCCGCTTGGAGCACCCAGGTCGTTGCAATACAAAACAAACAATATGGCACTCCTTCCCGCGTGCGGCTCTGTCAGATGCCCCTTTTGGCTCACTTGTGTGGGCGAGACTACCGATGTGCTCTGCCGAGTGGCGTTTCACGATTGTCAAGTCTCTCCATCACTGCCATTTTTGGGGTTGCTATCCCGCCCGCGTGTTTCTCTATTCCTGAAAATATGAGATCCATGCTTCCGAGCGTGGTGTCGCGTTGCCCAGGCAAGCCGTCGGAGTGGGCGGCGTGATTGATGCCCTGCGCGGCCAGCTCGTACAGGTTCATCAGACTGCCAAGCTGGTATTTCGTCTCGACGCCGTATGTGTACATGTTGTGACCCTTGATCATTTTCCCCTGCGCAACATGTAAAGCTTGAGCTTCGCCGTCAGCGTCGAACTGTCTGTGCCGGCTGACTCCCTCGCGGTACGAATCTCCAAGCCCGTCCCGCACAAAAGGCACAGAAACGAAATTCACCATGGACGACGGCCTCGAGTCGTTGCTTCTAGAGGAATGTGGTGACGAGAGGAGGCGCTGCTGGGCGCTGCTGTGCCGATGGTGGCTCAGAAGTAGCTGAGGGAGTGGACGATGCAAGTCAGGGGGGGGCATGAGATGATTGAACACGGGGCGGGGGGATGGACATGCTGGGATTTGACGCAATGGACAAGTTGCAGGATATTCCTGTCCATGTTCTCTCTCTCGTCACGTAATGACACGCAAGTCATATACACAGAGCACACGGGAGGGATTTGGGTGCCCAAGAGTCAGCCTCAAGTTGGACGGCGCTTCCCACGCATGCGCACAGTGGCCAGAGCACCCTCCAAATATACCAAATCGTAAAATTGAACCTCGGTTGCAAAATAATAATAAAAAAAAGATGAAAAATAAAAATAAACAGTCCGATGAATAAACGCCCAGAAAATGCAAATCCCCTCATTTGAGTATGATCTTCATCCATCCCCATCGAATTTGTTCGCCCATCAACATCGCTCGTCTTACAGCAACTCAAAATCATCCAGCTCATCCCTGTACTTCATGATATTTCTCTTGATCTTACTGCCAACCGACCAGGTGACAAAGTCCTCGGTCGACCGCGTAACCAGGTATGCGGGATCCGTGATCGTCTCCACCCCGACGCGCACATGGCCCTGCTCAATCATCTTGGTCGCTGCCTGGACCGTCTCCGCCATGCGCAGCCTCGTCATCACGACGGGGAGGCGCCTCCGCGCGAAGGCGCTCACCGTCACGCCGTTTTCCACGGCCGAGAGCTTGGACTTGCTCGGCAGGATGCCCATGTCGTAGAGCTTGTTGAGGAGGAGTTCTTCGTGTTTGCGCCGCGTGGCGTTGTCGGGGGGGAGGAGGGAGAGGCGATGGGCGAGTTGTCGAAGGGACTGTTTGAGGAATCATGCGTCAGCAAGTGATTTGTACTTTGTTTGCTTGAGAGATAGGGCCTTGCACTTATGAAGTCGGGTTTGGACGGCAAACCAGGTAAGAACCAGAGGAAAGACGGGGAGGAGAAAATGCGAATGTATGTAGAGAGAGAGAGAGAGAGAGAGAGAGAGAGAGAGAGAGAGAGAGAGATTCAAACATACACCGCAGATTCGGTTGTATTTGTGATAATCTTCTGGCTTCTGAATCATGTACCGCCGTATGACAGCCTTGTCGCGATGATCATTATCGGATTTGTAGGTGATGAAGTCGGTTTTGCGCAGGAGCTTTTGCTCGTGGAACTTGAGCTTGCGCACCATGATGGGCGGTTCGTTGTGGCTATGCGATGATTTCTCAGTCCTATGATGGAGAGGGATGGGTTGACGAAGAAAACTGGACGTCAAGATGCGATCCCTTGATGTGGATGCTTAATTTTTAATTATTTCGGTCGTGTCTGGTTTCAATACTCTTGCGCCGGCGAATGAATCGCAAAGCAAATCCAAGGGACCGGGGGGGAAAAAGAAGAAAAAGAGTACCTAAACACGCAGCAACGGATTCTTGAACACGCAGCAGCAACTAGGCCCAAAACGGAAGAGGTACCCGCACACATGTTTTTCTATAGGAAGGTATATCCTTCGTTTCCCACACAATAGCACGCTTATCCGAATTTTTTTTTAACGCATTATTACAAATTTTTTCATCTATTATAGCCTGCCTACCGTAGGATAGTACTATACAGCAGGCTAGCTTTATACTATAAATTCACTACTTTAAAATATAGAGAGACTTAGTTTACTACTAGAACTATATATAAATAAAGGTACCTATAATACTAAGTATAAATGCATATTATTTTAAGCTATATAAGGATATAAGGCTAGCTATAGCGCTAGGAAAGAGCTATTTTACTATATTATTATAGCCTATATAGCGTTTTATAAGGCTTAAAGAGCCTTAACTATACTTATAATCCTTAAAAAAGCATTCTAAAGCTCTTTAAATTACTTATTTTTATTATTACTACCTACTTTATAGTATTTTGCCTACTTTCCTCTTACCTAGCTAGTTATAAATACTAATAATAACGCCTTTTTTTAGTAAGCCTTAACCTTATAAACTAGTAAGATAATTACATTACTATCTCTCTTATTAACACTAAGGATTCTCCTACTTAAAGCTATATTTATTAGTAAAGGCTTTAGCTTATTTAATCTTTAGTATTAGCTAGAAATAATATTAGGGTTAGGCTTATAATATATAGTAAGCAACGCTTTTTCTTTAGGCTATAAAATTATTAGTAATTACCTAAAAAAAATATACTAAATATACTATAAATACTTAAAGCTACTAATAAAGGTAAACATTATTTATTTTAAAAAGCTACCCGCTATTAATCTTATTAATAATTATATAAGAGTATAGAAGCCTAAATTAAAAAGTAAAACTCCTAGTATAAGGCTTTATAGCATATTATATTTAAGCTCTTTTTTTAATATAATTATTTATAATTTCTACTTACTTAATAATTAGTTATATAAATATATAGCTAATCTATAGTATAAGGTTCTAAATTATACTATATTTATCCTAAGCTACTAAATAGCAGGTAAATTATTTATTAAATTGCTTAGTAAAACGCTGCTAATATTTAATAGTTATCTCCTAAATTACTATATAAAGGATAAAAAGGTTAATAAATAAATGCCTAATCTAGTGTTTTAGCTTATAATATATACTCTCTATATATAAGGTAACTATAATGCTAAAATTATAGTATTTCTTAATAGTATAGTCTATAAATTACTCTTACTATAGAAGGTAGGTCTTTTAAAGGTATTTAATAATTACTAAATATATTTATTAATATATAAATACTATATAAAAAAAAATAAGAAAAACACTTACCTTATTACTTAGGAAACTCTTTATAGAGCTTTCTCTAATTTCTAAGAAAAATCTCTTTATTTAGAGCATATATTACTACTAGCTATATATTATAAATTCTATTAGCTATATAAGGAATTAAAGAAAAAGGCTATAACCTTAAGGCTTATATAGCTAGTATATTAGCTTATTTATTATTTATAGTAAAATTCTATAAAGAAGAACTATAAATAATATTATTATCTCTATTAGTAAAGTTCTCTTTTTTATATAACTTTTTTTATAACTTTTTAGCTTACTTACCTTTAATAATCTTACATCCCTTAAGACTCCCCACCTACTTCTTCTTAATATTTAGAATAATATTCTTTAGAATATACTATATATAAATTTACTACTATAAGTTTAGAAAGATATTTTTTAAAGATAACTTTAAAGCAGCTTTAAAGTCTATAATAATAATATTAGGCTCCTTAACCTATACCTTCTCTTATACTATATATAATTCCTTAAGAAACTATATATAGGCCTCTATATCTTTATAAGCAGTAAGCCTAAATCTAATACTAAAATTTATATATAGTAATAAGATGCTAGTAACTTACATTAAGGGCATATTAAAGCAGTTAACCTTATATATATTATCTATAATTAAGACCTTAGGGTTTTTCTTCTAATCCTTAATATAGAATTTATAGGTTTAAAATACCCTTTAGATTTTTCCTATATTATTTTAATTAATTTTATAGTAAAAAATATAGGAATCTTAAGAAAGCAACTCTATAAGCGCCTAAGTTAATATTTTAGCGCTATATATACTAAGCCAAAGCTTTTATTAAAAAAAAAAAACGTTTAATTTATTAATTAAAACCTCTAGATTTTCTCTATTAATTTGCTTAGTAATTTGCTATGCTATTAGTTATATTCTATTGCTTTTTATTTTAACAATAGAAAATAGCCTCTTTAGGCTAAATTTATTCTAAGTATAAAGCTATAAAGTGCTTAAACTAATAAGAGAATCTAAGTAATTATAGTTATATGCAGTTTCTATAACCTTAAGATTATAGTAGTTCTTCTACTTATTATAGTTATCATAACCGTTCCTCCCTAAGGCTTCGCGTACGGCTAGCCTCATAAGGCCTAAGGGGGCATAGGAGTCGTAAGGCACGTAGTGCCCTCGCTACAACCTAGCGGCATACTAAGGAGGCATATAAAAGGAGGAGCGTGTATATTTATATAATAGGGCAGAGATTTATATCTTTAAGCACTACCCCCTACCTAGTAGCTATATTATAGTATATCTTTTATATCTTAATCTTTACTCTACTAAGTAGTATCCTATATCTAGCCTTAATAACTAAATCTCTCTTTTCCCTAGAGATAGTAAACTATTAACTAAATTAAAATATTTACTAAAAGAGTTACCTATTTAACTAGCTATAACCTTATTATAGTCTTATAAAAGGCTAACTATTTATTAAATATAATTAAAGAGAAGGGGTATTCTATAACTAAGGACTATAACCCTACTTATATAAATAATTAAAACACTAATAAAGAAATAGCTTTTAATAAGAAAATTAAGAAAGTAGCTTAATTACTATAAGCTATATAAGTAGCTAATAAGTATAAAAACCTTAAGGCACTTTAGAAATCCCTTAAGGAAGTTAACTTTACTAGAAATTATAAAAGTAGTAAGCTTAGTATTATTAGCACCCCTAATATTAGTTATACTATAACCCCTAAGCTATAGGCTTACCCTAT
>SRPU01000450.1:0-18614 GCA_018360185.1 Claviceps lovelessii | reverse complement strand
TACTAAGCCCCTAATATCTAAATTAGATATAAAGGAATATTAGAGCATAATTGGTACTATAATGTATCTTATGCTTTTAATAAGACCTAATATTGCCTTTGCGCTGCAATGGCTTTTAACAGCCCTAGCAAGCCTGTATTTAGAGCATTTAAATGCTGCTAAAAACCTACTAAGATACCTATCTAGTATAAAGGAATTAGCTATAATTTATAAGGGCCCAGCCCCTATAAATAACACAAAGACCCCTAAAGCTAGCTCTAGCTTAGTTAGATTTTATAATAGCGATTTTACTAGAGATAGAAGCTCTTCTAAATCCACTTATACTTACCTTTATAAGCTAGCAGGGGGCCTAATTAGCTAGAAATTAAAAAAGGCTAGCACTATAGCCTTATTAACAACAGAAGCTAAGTCTAACGCTATCTACAAGACTTTCTAGGAGCTTTAGTGGCTTAAAGGGATTTTTATAAAGCTAAAAACACCTATAAAACCCCCTATACAGATTTTTTACAATAACTAGGGAGCTATAAAGACTGCTTATAATCCTGCTCTTTATAGCTATACTAAGCACACCCTTCTAAAATTTCACTATAATTAATAATTAGTATTAGAAGGGCTAGCTAAGATTGCTTACCTAGATACTAAGAAAATGCCTGCCAATGGGCTTACAAAGCCCCTTATTGGCCCTATACACCTTATTTTCTTAGACCTTATAGGGCTAAAACCCCTATAATTTATTGCTAAAGCCACCATAATAATGCCTAGCTAAAGGCACTAAAATAACTATAAAAATACCCAAAAAACGAAAATAACACAAAAACACTTGGAAAATTGAAAATAATTATAAAAATAAAGAAAGAATAAGGTCTCTGCTTTTAATAGCAATTCCTTTACAAAATGCTATGCATTACTATAGTAAAAAGTCATCTACCCTAGAGCCCTAACTTTAGGCTCTATAATTCTGCAATTTATATTTATTTCAGAATTTTTCTAGATTTTATATAACTTTTTCTTTTGCTTTTACCCTTAGCGCCCTATAATAACTAGCCCTAATACTTCTTTAAAGGGGGTGTTAAAAATAATAGGGTTATTTACAGGGGATTCCTTACTATTAGTGCTATAATTATAGCGCTTATAAAAGCATCTTATAGGGGGGCTTTACTAGCTAGCAAAGCCAGTATAAGCCAGTAAGCTTACATACACGCGCGTGGCACAACCACAGAAATCCAACCAAAGGTTACGTGCATAGAGCTTGTAGCTATAAGGTCCCTATAAATCTTCACTTTTTAACCTTTTCTACCCTTCCACACCCATTCTAATAGCTATATAGTTAGGCTAATAGCTATTAGGCATAGGGCTAACTTTAGATTGGATTTATAGGGTAACTAGTAAAGCTATAGAGAAATAAATTAAATAGGCTAACTAAGCTGCTAAAGGCAGCTTAGTTAGTAAAGGTGGTTACCCTATAACATTAGTTTTTACTGTTTTTTATAATAAAGAGGAATTTATAAAGAATTTTAAGACTAAATTCTTTATTACTAAATTTAAAGCTTTCTTTCTATATAATTATTTAAAAATCAATTTTTAGGTTATATATATTAATTTTTACTAAGTTAACTAATTAGCAAGCACGTTAGCAGCTAATTTATATAGCTATAAGTCTATTTTTTTATTTTCCTATATAAATAAATTTTGCAGAAAATAAAAAGTAGCTTATAAAGCCTAGCTAGTAACTAGGATCTACTAATAAGGTTAGAGAGTATATAAGGGAAGGAAGTAAAAAACCCCCTTATAGCCGCTAACTATATAGACCGTTAGAATTACTCTTGCTAGCTGCGCATACCTATAAAGTTAGATATTAGATATAAATTTTATTGGATATTATTACAAATTCTTTAGCAAATTAAATAGTACTAAAAGCAACGCAAAAGCTTCTATTTTACGTGAGATTTAGCTAACTGTAGCTTGCTACAGTGCTCTGCTCTGCAGAGCAGTGGACCTATGTGTGCACGCTTACTGAGCCCACTACCTTAGTAAGCTGTGCTCTACAGCACCCACCTCAGTTATTTCTAATAAAATTATTGCTTTAAAGGTAAGTGCTAAATCTAACCTAATACACTGCTACTACTAACCTATAGAATAGCTAGGCTAGCTTAAGGACTAGCCCTATAAAGCTTACTTAATATAAGCTAAAAACATTAATAAATAATGCTATTACACTAAAGGTTTAGACTCTTCTAATTTCTATACTATTACTATCTCTAATTTATATAAGTACTAGTAGTATATACTTTAAGTATATAAAAGCTAAAAAAACTTATTTAAAAATAAGTATTTTATATATTATTTATATTAATAATAAGTTAGTAGCTAATTAGTACTATAGCTAAACTAAAATATTACCTTATACTAAAAGACTATTAAATAGGTAATAAATATATAAAACCTCTATACCTTTAAGGAGTATATTAATATAAGTTTATAGTAGTATTATTATAGTGCTATTATAATATTAGTATAGTACTAACTTAGGGTTAGGCTAGGGAGTATAATACTATTTAGAAGAAGGTATAATAATTTATAAAAAAGGTAAAGGTAGCTATTATAGTAGTAATATAGTTACTTAATAATATTATAGTAGTTTTAGCCTTAACTTTAGTTAAAAATAAAATACTACTATAGGCTTACTATATTACTAATACGCTAAAAAAGTATAATAATATTCTATAGGAAATCTATAGGCTTAGTTTAGTTATAGTATAGGGCTATGCTAAAGAGGGGAGAGAGAAGAAGATAGTAAAGGATAAGGGGAAGGGTGTCAAGTGTGTGTGTGTATGAGCTTGGTTCCATTATGCTAATCTGTGGGCGTGTTCCCCTACATAACCCTGTGGGTCATGTGACAGGTGCCGCCAACTATATACATCGTCCTTAATGTGAGCAAAGCTAAATAAAGAATAATAAAAACACAAAAAAAGAGAAATAAAAGTCAGAAATAGAAAACGCCTATTTTCAGTATTATTTCCCCCTAAACCAGTGTTAGAACTATTAAAGCCGTTTTATAGAAGAAGATAAGAAATAAAATTAGGTTGATTTTGTTAAGTTATTCCAATTATCCGCTTAGACTCTAAGTAGGATTAGCAGTTGTTTATTTTCTACCTTCTCGTCTGTTTACATTTAATGGACCTTATTATATATTTTATCTTTTTCTTTAAGAAGTGCCTTATATTCCTTTAATAATTTGCTTAGGACTGCAATTAAGTTCTCCATATATTAGAGTTCCTGCTTAAGGGTCTTATTTTGTTTTTTAGCTTTATTCTATTCTATTTAAAGCTGCTTTGCCTCTGTGAATAATTGTGGTGTTTTTAATTAATATACTTATTTCCTTAATTTATCCCGTTTAACTTTAAGCTATTAATTCTCCTTTTATAATACCTAATAATTTAGATTAACTTTTATTGCCTTCTGCTTTAGGTTTTTAATCCTATTCAATTCCTAATTCTCCTCTGTCTAGGTTTCTGTATATTATTTAAAGATTTTAACCTTTTTTATATGCTTTATTAACACTTATTTTAATTCTGCTTTGTTGTCCGGGCTTTATCCCCTTAGCTTCTTATATAGCTATCTTTTATAGAGCTCCCTTTAGAAGAGCATTGCACTTTTATCCTATTTCTATGCTCCCTTACTTAATAGTATGATTTACTATTCTGGCAGACTAATTACACTTATTTATTTAAATTAATTATATATTAGCTTTACGCTTTTATTCTTATAGACTATGTCTTTTCCCTATATAATAAGGCTTATAATAAAAAGCGTTTAGAGTGTTAGTTTACTTAATTATATTTCTTTCTTACCTTATACCACAGTCTTATGGATAGTCTTTATCTATATATAGTTTAATGGCATGCTTATTGACTAGGTGAATTTTATATACTGCTCTACTATATTATATTTAATATACCTTGCTATAGCCCTTAGGATGTGTATCTAAACCCTAGCTATATACTAGTAATAGATATGGTATTGCACTCTATCCTTTTTAATTTTATTCTATAAGAACTTTAGGAAGCCCTTATTTACTAGCTCTAAATTAATTATCTGGCTTAAGTCTTTATGTAGGTCCTAAGGCATATTTGTTAATATTACAATTAGGTCCTAGGTCGCTAAGGCTATCTTATATCTGTTTCTAAGAAGAAAAAAAGGTTAAATAAATCCTCTTAAAGAGAAAGAGAAATTAAGTAGTATGTAGTAAAAAATTAAAAAAAGTTAATTAAATTGCTGATAAAAAGGTAAAAGGAGAAGCCATGCAGCTTATGCAAACCTATAAGAATATAAAGTTAGAGTAAAGTTAATAATAAAAGAAGAAGGAAAGGTAAAGAAAGGTAAGTTTTCTCTCTAGGGCAGTGTAGTTATTGCTTATAGTGCAGCTGCCTAAGATTCCATTAGCTAAGCACTACTATTAGCCTTTAATAATATATCTAGTAATATTTATTAGTTATAGCGGCTATCTAAATTTTTAAATGCAATATAAAATTCCCTTTTATTGCTAACTTGTTATTTATCTAGTATTTCTTAAAGTTTATAGTTAGATAACTGCATAGATGCTGTGATTCTATAAGGTTAATTAAAGACATTATTATAGAAGGGCTCTAGATAGTTAACTGATATAACTGGGTGAATTCGCTAATTATCTAGTAATTTTAATTAATAGGCCGCCTAACTAACTTGTTTAATAACTTTAAATAGACTGGTATATTTAGGTCTATATTTTTAGCTAATATTTATAGGGACTGTGTAGCCTTATTATTCTAATTGTATAAGCACCTTATTGCCTATTTTAAAAAAGCGTGCAAAGTAGCGTTTGTTGTAATAATGCTTTATTTGAACTGCCGCTATTGCTATAGAATTGTGAGCTTAGAGTCTTTCTTTTAGCTAATTAATAAGATCTAGTCCTTAATTAGAAAGAATAGCTACAGTATTATTAGGATAGAATCCTAGCATAAGTCTATTGGGGCTTATACCTATTAAGTTATTTAGAGCATTATTAAATTCGAACTATAACTTAGGAATTATCTATTCCTACTGCCTTAGATCCACTAGTTGCGCTATATATAACCTAATTGCGGATTTAATTCACTGTATTATTTGCTTAGTTTAACTGTTAGTTTAAGGGTGGTAGGCTGTTAAATATAATAGAGTTATTCCTACTAATTTCTAAAAGTTTAACTAAATTATAGCTAAAAATTTAGGGTCTCTATTGCTAAGGATAACTTTTAGTATCCCCTAGTTATTTAAAAATAACTTATAGTAGAGTAAGGTAGTATATTGCTTTGCTATAATTGTCTTTTAGTATAGTGCTATTATTATTTATTTACTAAATTTATTAACTATAATTAGTATACTGTTGTTATAATTAATTGATTCTAGTAGACTTAAGAGGAAATCGATTGAAATTATATAATATAGCGCTAGTGGTGGTAGGAGTGGTTGTAAGTTTCTATATTGTTTATATCTTTATATCTAAAAAACTTAATATAGAGGGCAGGTCTATAAATAGTTATATAGTAGCTAAAGTCCTTTATAAATATAAAATTGCTATACTATCTTGCTTAGCTTTATATATTTTAGATAATTTCCCTTATGTAATATACGGAATAACTTAGCTACCGCTGGCTTTAGTATGCATAACTAAGGAGGAAGTCCTAGTGTGTTTTTCTATAATAAGTTATCGTTCTATTTAAATAGTAAATTTACTTAATTATATAGTTCTAACTTTTTATTATCTTTTAAGGTAAGGATAATTCATTTTTATACTAAATTTATTTTATAGCCTGTTTTGATTTATTGTTTATACTCTAGTAATATACTTACTAGATTAGCTACTGGTCTGTCTGTTGCCGCTAATATATTAGATGGGGTTAATGTTGTCTGTACTATAGGGTTTTGTTCCCCGAATATAATGTGCCGCTCTTAGCTAGGTATTATTACCTAGAGCTTTAGTTGATTATTGGGCATGTCCTCTAGTTGTCCTAGTGCCTGGTCATTGTGTATAGGGCGTATTGTGTTAAGTCTGCTTAATGCATCCAGCACTAAGTATTCTTTGCCTGCTTTATATAATACTCTTACCTTAAATTAGCTAATGTATTCTATAGCTTAAATAATTTTTTTATTTATAGTATGCCTACTGGATGTATTAGCAATATCCACCTACTATGCTAAATCCATAATTAAGTGGTAATGTATAAAGCATATAACTAGTGGCTATTGCGTTTGTTCTATTTAGTGCCTTAATTTTTGTAGGGTCTAGATATAACTATATATTTTTAATTCTATTGATTAGTATTTCTTTTCTGTATTTAATAGAGTATAAGATAAGAATGCAATTAGTTATATTGCCGTTTAAGCTGGATATTTAATAATTATATCCCTAATTTATAACTTTAGTATGTGGTCCTCTTTAATGTAGTAGACTATTACTCTAATTCCTTTACCTAATATATTAAAATTAATAAATAACTGTCTATTAGGTAAATAGATAGCTAATATATAATAGTCTGTTAAAGCTTTCTTTAAAGAATTAAATGCATTAACTTCCTTTTTTATTAGAAGTAGGACTATAATGCTCTATGCCTATCTATATCTAGCTAGCTTAGACCCTGATTTTAGCGCTGTCTGCTGTAATTAAGCAATTTGCAATAGATTAGTCTTATGGTTCTGCAATGGCTTAACTAATGTTGTATATTTTAGGATATTATATCTTAATAACCTAGCAAATCCTAATAAGTGTTCTAAAGCTTAGAGTGTTCTAGGAAACTTAAGGTTCCTAATTGC
The DNA here is from genome assembly GCA_018360185.1 of Claviceps lovelessii. Taxonomy (NCBI): domain Eukaryota; kingdom Fungi; phylum Ascomycota; class Sordariomycetes; order Hypocreales; family Clavicipitaceae; genus Claviceps; species Claviceps lovelessii. Next base: position 11,786 of record SRPU01000450.1, on the reverse strand, counting down.
TACTAACTTCTATTCTATTATTGCTATCCCTAATGCGTCTACTAACTTTCCTAAAACCACTATTAATAGGTAAGCTATATATATTTTCGCTGCTTTAATTAAAAGATTATTCTTTATTAGTATGCCTTATACTTAATTGTAATTGAGTATATATTAATTAAAACCGCCTGCTAATAGGATTATAATGTTATCTGTGTATAAAATAGCTGCTATACCTTATAGTATATTGTCTATTCTCCTTTATATATATGCATTTAAACCCTTATATCCTATAATTGGCACCTTAAATATGTATTGCCTGTTATGCATAATGATTATGAAGGCCTACTAGGAGTTTAGGTGTACTTGCTACTAATAATAAAAACTTATAGCGTCTATTATTATAATATAGGTAGTATTTATAATTTTAGAAATAACTTCCTTCTGTGTCTGTATTAAATAAGCATTATTTAAAGAATTAGTATTTAGACCTTAAATATCCACTACTATTTAGCCTTTATAATTAGGCTCTTTGCTAGCCTAAATAATAAAGACTAGAAATGTAAATAGAATATATCTAGTTATTTAACCTGCCTTGTCTGTGCTAACTAGCTTATGTATTGTCTCTTTAACTACCTTTTAGTTAGCTAGCCCGACTTAGTATACCTTGTATTTTTTTAGAAGCATTTTCTCCTAGCTAGGTTTTATTTATATTCTTATTTATTCTTCTAGTAGTATAATAGCAAAACCCTTATTTTTAAATAATTAGGCATATTTATCTACTAGTGCCTAGATAGCCTAATTCTCTCTCTTATTATTTGATTTATGTATATTTACCCCTGTTAGATGTACGATTGTATTCTTATTCCTTATATGCTTTAGTATAATCGCTTTTAAAAGGGGCTAGTCTAACACTATTGCTAAGTCTGCTGCCTTATCTTTTCTTAATTCCTTAACTAGGTAGGCCTCTACTATAGGGTCTATAGATCTTATAACCCCTAAATGTTAGTTGTGTGCGATATAGATAATCTAAGGACTTAAGTTTTTTATAATAATTTATTTTATTTTAGTATTAGCTAAAGCAGTGTAAATGCCTAGTCCTTTTGTCTGCTTAGGCTTAAACAGCACCCTTACGTTAGGTGGTAGGTTATAGCGTATAGCGACTAAGGCTGTTAAATATAGAGGAATCTCTGTGTCTCTAAATGCTGTAACTTTTTAGTTTATTTTTAGTTAATTATACTAAGTAGCTATAGGTATTTTAATGTTTTAATAGGTTAATATCTTTGCTAAACCTTTGCTATTTAATATATTAATCTTTTCTAGACCTAAGATATCTATGCTAATTAAGAGATTTACTCTTAGTAAGGTAATTAAAGTAATCTCTCTTATAAATGCTGCTATAGCTTTCTATTTAGTTAAGTCCTTTCCTAGAAAGTTTAAATTAAGGAGAATATAGTAATTTAATAAGTAATGATTTAGTCTAATACCCTTAACTATTACTGGTTCTAACCTTATTTAAATTTGTGTATTTAGGTAACATTTTACTACCTAGGTTTTATCTACTAAGGTGACTAAATAACCTATATTTATATAAACGTTGTGTTAGTTGTGTAGATATTTTAAATTAGGTGAAATCTAGAATTAAAGGTATATCTAGGCCTTAAAGGCATAGCCTAAATCTATGTCTTGTTATGGATATACAGTTGATTTTACTATAGGTATGCTATATAAGTTAGAGTGTTGTGAGTTAGTTAGATGATTTACTGCTAACTTTAAAAAAGATGTGTTAATAACCTTGTTAGCTATATATGTATGCTGTACACTATTACTGTTTGTGTTTAAGTTAAATAAGTAGAGTTCTAAAATTGTATTATTTACACTAGCTATATAAGAATTATTTTATTTAAGCTCTTTAGCTAAGTTATTCTATTCTATATTCTCTTTTTCGTCTGACTTTTGCTTAACTTTATATTATTCTTGTAAATGCTTAAATAATATATTATGGGAGCTAAAAACCTGATAATAGCGTTAATAAGTATATATACTACTATGCATATCCACGCTAATAAAATAAACATTCTGTTTATCTCCCTTAGGCAGTAGTAGCTTAATCCACTATTTCTAATCTATAGCCTAATTATACTAATCTTTTTCTAGGTATAGTTAACTAGCGTTAGTATAATAACTATTTTTGTTGTATTAATGGTTTATTAGTATATTCTCTATCTCTTAGTCCGCCTATTGTACCTAATATACCGGTTATCTGTTTATCTATAGGTTGAAATTACTATAAGGGTTACTTATAAATAGACGATTAAATCCTTATCTAATATTATTATATTGCTAGGGAGTAGATATAGTGACTGTGTAATTAGAAGTATTGCTTAATAGGTTGTTATTGTTTAAACTGTCTGCGTTTAGTTTCTAAGGATGATTATTAGAGTGATTAGGGTTATTAGGATAAAAGGGGTAATGACTTTGTCCTTGCTGGTACTAGCCTTGAGTCTGGTATCTATATCTTAGTTAGTTGCTAAATTAATTACCTATATTATATCCTTGTTTAAGTCCCCTATTTATATATAAAGTTCTATAGTAGGGTTAGAGTCTATTCCGTAGAGGAGGGGGAAATAGCCTAGGTTAATTAGGTAGAAATTTCTCTTTAGCTAAGGCTATAATAGTTAACTCCCTTTCCCTAACTGCTATAATAAAATTATTAAGCGTTATAGTTTGGGAAGGGGGTGGTATTACTGCCTAGATAGCTAGGTTGAATGCTGCATATACTATCTGTAACTAGTTATATATGTCTTGTCTGGTTGATTAAGCATCTTGGATAAGATTATAGATAAAAGGAGTAATTTTATCCCCTTAGGCATACTTATATAGTGTATATTGTGCTAATTAGACCTATGCTAGAATAGTTGATATTAGCTCCTAGAATCTCTTAATTAGTGTATTATAGATTGATTCTATTCTAACCTTAGATAGAAGTTTGCGTTTAGTCTTAGTAGTTAGTTAACTATATTAATTAAATGCTTAGCCTTTTAAATAAGTAGTCTAGACTAATTAGACTGCCTTTTTACTATAAACTAAAACTAGATGTTTAAGTTGCTCTATAAAGGCAAATATATATATGTATGTTATGGATTTTGCATTGGATATTATCCCTATTCCTAACTTATCCTTAAGACTAGGGTTAAAGTATTCTATATCTATAGGACGTAAGGTCTAAGATTGTGCTAGTTGAGTTAACTGGGTTGGACTGCTAAATTAACTACTTAACTCTAGGTTTAGTAGTCTATCCCTAACCACTTCTAAGGTTTCTTTGTTTACTGCTATAATTATGCTTATGTTATGCATTAGCTAAATGAAAAAGTCTGGGGTAATCCCTATTTATCCCGCTCCCTTGCCTAAAGGTATTTAATAAGGGGGGTTTGCTATAGGTGCCCTATTAGACGATATATCCGCTGCATCTTCTAAGTTAATAATAGATAATTAGAATGTCTTAGAATTAGGTTAAAGATAATGTGGAAGATAAGGGATATAATTATAATACTAGACGTTGACTGCTGCTTTAAATAACTTTGTTCTGTCTGCCTATTTAACTAGGAAGTTAAACTATTAAGCTAATAAGTTAAGGGAAGGTTTAAATTTATTAGTAAAATAATTTAGAGTAGCTAATTAATGTTCTGAAAGTAAAAATGCGTTATAATAAGCTAATCTTACTAGTTGTTGTATCTGCTAAGCCCGTTAAATAATAAATGGAGTTAGATGTGGTGTCTCCGAATCTATTAACTAAATTATTAATAAAACAGTTAGAAATAAAAGGAAAAATGCTGTAATTAAGTGATTAGGCTGAAAGAACAATAATTATGATAAAAAATAGATCTGGTTTTATTCTTGGTGGCCTTTTATGCCTGGTGACGTGCAATTGCTACCATCTGTCAAGTGTGTGTGTGTATGAGCTTGGTTCCATTATGCTAATCTGTGGGCGTGTTCCCCTACATAACCCTGTGGGTCATGTGACAAAGGGGGAGGGGGAGGTTAGTAGGGAGGCTAAGGAGGAGTAGGGCTAGGGCTAGCATAGGTATACTATACCTATAATTTTTTACTACTATTTATTATTTATTATTTAATATAAGTTATATATTAGTCTATTCTATGCCTACTATAATGCCTTTATAGCTTCCTACTGCTTTTAACTCTATACTATACTAAATGCTTTACTTTACTAAGTCTTTAATATTCTTAGTTTATTATTATTATAAAGTATATATAAGCCTAAACTAGAGAATATACCTAATTAAAATAAGCTATTTTATAAGTATAGTAGCTAGTTTATTTTTTTTAGGGCCTTTCTAACCTTATATTAATTATATACTAATAGTATACTTATATTTATAAAGTAAAGGTAGTTAAAGTTTTTATAAAAGAGTAAGATATAGTAGTAGTCTTTATTATTAGTTTAGTAGCTATAGATTAGTAAATCTACCTTAGAAATATAATAGTTATAAAGAAAGGTATTAAGCTTAATTTATTTTATATATATTTAAATAAGTGCTATAGATTTATACTTAGTAAGGCTAGAGTAAATATAAACTATTTTAGTAATAAAGGTAAAGTTAGAGTTAAGCTTTACTACTATATATTTAACCTAAGTTTAGCGTACTTATATAATAGTCCTTTCCCTATATTAGTAGTTTTTTTACTCTAAGGTAAGTGCTTTAGCTAGAGATAGTTTAAGGGAATAATTATAAAGCTAATTTAAAAATAGTATATAATTTAGGCAGTTATTAAAATTTAAGGGGTATTTATATCTTTAATATACTAGTCTTTAATAAAGTTAGGCCACTACTATAGTATAGGTATTTTAAATTTAGTTAGCTATACTATTAGCCTTAATATAATAATAAAAGTAAAGTAAGTAGTAATTAAAGTAAAGGTTAATTAAAGCTACTACTAACTTAGTTTTAATAAAGGTTTATAGTATAGCCTTAAAGGCCTTAGTAATTATTCTTAAGCACTTAGTTTACTTAAAAATAAATGCCTTAGCTATTCCCCTTACTTTACTACTAATTATTATAGGGATATAGTATAATTCTATATTATAAGTAATAATACTTTAAATTACTTATATATATAATAAGTATATATCTTATAGTAAGTAACCCTATATTAATACTGCTAGCAATATAAGTATAAGCTACTATTATATTAATTTTAACTTAACCTAGCTTTAGTATACCTTATATTATAGTTTTTAGTAAATCTAAACCCTTAAAAAGTAAGTAAATTAAACTAGCTATATTATATTAATACTAAGTTAAACTAAAGTTATAACTATAGCATAGTATTTTATAAAGTATATAAGTTTACTCTTTCTTAAATTAAATTTAAAGCTTAATTCTTAAAACTAATTTTAGTAAATTACTTATATAGCTTTAAGGCAGTTCTATATCTCTTTTACTATATAACTATATACTAAAATATTTATATTATTAAAGAAGCTTATTACTAATATAGACTATATAGCTTAGAGTTTAGTATATAATAGTATAATATAAAGTAAGAAAAGAATAAGTAAGATAGGGAACCCCTATAATACCCTTATAATAATAAGTAAGGGGCTTATTATTTCTTTATTAAAAAAGAGATAGGCAGTACGCCTAGTAGTAAAAAAGTAGGTCTATACTATAATTTAGGTAAAGATACTAATAATAATAAGGGTATAGGTAAGTTATTTATAGTAAATAGTATTAAAAGCTACTAATATATTTAGCTAAAGTAGTAATACAATACTGCTATAATACTATACTATATATATAGCTTTTACTAATATATTTAATATAACTTTTATAGACTAATCCACTCTATTACCTATTTATAGGTTAGGTAGTACTCTACTTAATTTAGCTATAAGGGTAAGCTAACTTACTACTACTACTTCTATAACCTTATTAATTATACTAAAAAGTAAAATTAAATACTAAGCCCCTACCCTTTATTACTTTATTAGGGTTTTACTTAGTTTATAAAAAATAATAACTTTTACTTATTAAAATAAAGCTAGGTAGTAACTAATATAATAGTATATATTTAGTAAGTAGGTAAGGGTTTATACTAATAGCTTACTATAAACTTTAAGGTAGCTTACTAAAAGTTTATTAAGTTTAAGTACTTTTTAGCTAAATAAGCTTTTTATAATACTATAAATCTTATTAGTATTAAATTAATCCTTAGTTAGAAATATAGTAATATTAAGGTAGCTATTTAGGTTACTTAGTATATTATTAAGTTAGGCTTAGGAAAAAAAAAAGAAATATTTAACTAGGGTAGTAACTTTCTCTTAGTATATTTTAGTAATTATAATATTTATACCTTTACTTTATAAAAAAGTAGAAATTTACTATTATTTTAATAGTAAGCTACTATAAAGCTATACTTATTATTTAAGCTTTTAAAGGTTTCTATATTAGGTAGTTATAGCCTTAACTACTATATACTAGGCACTATACTATTTATTATAAATAACTTAGTTCTATATCTATACTATATTAGTTATATACTACTAATTCTCTTTAGTATAAAATACTCTTTATTATTAAAGTGCTTTCTTAGTATTTTAAGTTATTTCTTTAGTATACTAGTTTTACTATAGGTTTAGCTTAAGACTACCTTAAAGTTTCTTTAAAATTATTATATTTATAATAAACTAAAGTTTAGCTATTAATTATTCTATAAAGTAATTAATTTTCTTTAGTAATTAAAGTTAGGGCTTTATAATATTAAAGCTAAAATTATACTATAGCCTTTATAGTAATAAGGTTATTATTTATATATATTTATTTAAACTAAAGGGGATAGTTACTATATAGCCTAAGGCTAGAGCTTATATAAATAAGCTATAGTATATAATTAAACCTAATAAGGTCTAAGCCTTCTAGGAAGTTAATATTTATATTATAAATAGCCTAGGTATAATTAATAGTGCTATCCCTTTTTCTTTATATTCTTTATATTACCTTACTTTAAGGTATTATAAGTCTAAGCTATTATTACTTTATTAATATAAGAAGTATATTATATTTTATTAAGGTTTAATTATAATAGTTTTAAAGTAGGTAGTATTAATTAAAGTTATTAATAAAAATACTATAATTAAAAGGTAGGGCTAATATAAATTTAAGTAAGAGTAAAGTTTAGTTAGGTTTATAGATTAGGGAGTAAATAAAGTAAATATTATACCCTATTATTATAATAAAGCATTAGTTCTTACTAGCCTATATTATTTATACCTTAGGTTTATATTAATAGTATATATAAATTATAATATAGCTACTCTAAGTTATAAGCTAAAAATAGCTAAAGCTAAAATTAAGTAGTTTACTATTTAAAGTCCTTAGTTTCTATATTACTATTATATTAGTGCTAGGCTAGGATTCTAGCGCTAAGTATATTAAATAGATTTTCTTCTATATATTCTAGTATATAATCTTAATTATATACCTTATATTATATATTAGGTTAAACTTAGCTTATTTAGGGCTATAGTGGCTATAGGTTATTAGCTTAGAAAGGCTTCTATAGCTACTTATAAATATTATATTAATTTTAGCCTTAATTTAAAAAGGTAGGTATATAGTTAACTAACTTATTTTTAAGGTAAAGTTTCTTATAATAGTAGGTTATTTATATCCCTTTTTTAGCTATAGCTAAATACTTTAGTTTATTCTTTTTATTTTAACTAAGGGGGGGGTTTAGTAAAGGCTAAGGGCTATATTAAATATATAGTATATATATAGTTTTATTGCTTATTAATAGTATTATATATATAGGACTATACTAGGTATAGTTCTAAATAGTTAATATAGTATTTATAAATAGCTTTTATTAGTACTAAGTAAAATTACTTACCTTTTATATAATAACTAATAGTATAGTAGCTATACTATAGGGGTATAGTATAGTATATAGTAATATATTTAAATTTAAAATACCTATAATACTAATAGGGATAAATAGTATTATTATAGAGTTTAGCTTTAAATATCTTAGCCTTATAAATAATACTAGTATAGTATAGCCTATTTACTACTTTAATGCTATTAATAGTAATAATAAAAGGGAATTATATAGTAGTATTATATAGCTTTTATACTATAACCCTTATAAAGCCTTAGCTATTAGCTATAATTAAAGCTTAAAGAATATAGTTTCTTTTTTAGTTTTATATATAATATAAAGGAAAGCCCTTAATAATAATATTAAATATATATTAGCTTAATACTACTTTTAGTTTAAAAGTAATGCTAACCTATATAGTATCTTTAGTATAAAGCTTTACTATATTCTAAAATATAATAATAATATTACTACTTTAAAGGTAGTAAGCTACTACTATAGTATTAGTATTAGTAGCTTAATTAATAATAGTAATAGTATTTTTAAGTAAATAATTCTAAATAGCTTTAGCTATAGTAATACCTTTAATAATAATTTTATAATAAACTTAAAGGGGTATTACTATAATTATAAAGTAAACCTATTAAACTAAGGATTAGGAGATCTCCTTAGTAGTAATGCTAGCTTAGCTTAGGGCTAGTATATTTTTAGTATTTATAGCTTTCTTAATTATATACTTTATTACTTCTTTAAGGTTTTAAACTATAATAAGCTTATAGGGTAATAGTAAAGTTAATATTATTATTTTAGTAAGGGTTTAGGGCATTAAAAGGCTATATTAGGTATATATTAAGGCTATATTATCTATATAGAGAATAATATTCTATATACTCTCTAGCACTATAGCTAGTATAAGTTTAGTTATTTTATTATATTTAACTATAAGGTAATTTAGTATTTACTTACATATAGGTAGCAGTGTAGGAGTAACTTAGGGTACTATTAATATAAAGCTACTCTAATCTATAAATAGGTAATAGTAGCTTTATATAAGGCTATAGTTTTTACTATTAATATTTATTAGTATTGCCTTATCTACTATACTTATGCTTTAGTATTAATACACTATTAAAGATAGAGGTAAATAAATATAGCAATTCTTTTTCTACACTTTTTAAGAGGTTTAGAGTTGATTCTGCGTTACTACTATAGTGTAGGTGAATTTGTAAAAAGTTTATTATAACTAACCCTATTATATTATATTAAAAGAAATACCTACTAAATGCCTTCTTTAATATATTAGCTTTAATTACTATATTTAAGGCTAGGTTTTATTATATAAGAATAGGGGCTAATAAAAATATATCTTTAAGATATTAAAAAGCTACTTAATATATAAGGAATTAAATAAATAAAATGCCCTTTTTAGTAAGGTTAAGTAAGGGTTTAATAAGGTTTAAAAAGTTAGCTATAAACTTTTAATAAAAGTTTATAAAGTCTAAGAAGCTATATATACCCTATACCTATATTAATACCTTTTATTTCTAAATTACTACTATCTTAGCTAAGTCTAAATATATAATATAGCTAGCTTAAATAATAAACTTTAGGTACTTAACCTTAGTTACTCTAAATATATACTTACTAATATTAAGGTATAGGCTAGCTTATTAAAGGTATAAAAGAATATCCTTAGTATACTTTATATACTTTTTTTATATTTTATTAATATAAATAAGAATATTATTTAGATAAGCTATAGTATAGGCCCTTAGGGTATTCCCTAAGGCTTTATTAATATATTACTAAAATATTATAAATACCTTAGCTAGGCTAAAGGGATATATTAGCTATTTAAAAAGGCTAAATTATATTTAAAATATTATTAAGGCTTTATTTCTTTTTACTATATATAAGTAATAAAAGGTAATATAAATATTTAACTTTATAAACTATTAAGTATTAGCTAGGGAGTATAGAGTCTCCTTAATAAGTAGTAATAAGTAGTAGTTTTAGTTTATAATTTTATTTAATACCTTATAGTTTATATAAAAACACTAGCTACCCCCTACCTTTTTAACTAAAAGTATTAATATAGCTACTAAAAAGAAAGAGGCTTAAATTTAACCTTTATTTATTAAGTTTATAATTTACTTTTATATTTTTAATAGCTAATTTTATAGTATATTATAAAGGGGTACCTAAGGTAGGTTTAGTATATTATTATTAGAATTATATTATAATTAAATATAGTAGTTAGCCTAGCTTTAGTAAGAAGGTAAGGTATTAGTATTTTTATAGTAAAATAGGTTTTTAAAGTTAATAAGTTTACTAAGTAATAAAAAAAGGTCTTTATTTTTTTTTAAGTATATTAGGCTTACTATAGAAGTAAGAATAATATTAATTTTTTATAAACTTATAGCTATAATACTACTTAACTTATTTAACTTTAATATATATTAAGCTAAGCTAGTATATACTAAGCTTAGTATAATAACTATTAGTAATATTATATTTTAAGTATTAAAGGTATAAATTTATAAACTACTCTATATATAAATAACTAGTAAATACTTAATAATATATAATATAATATTATTTTAAGCTATTTATAGCGCTTTAAGGATATAGTTTTATAAAAAACCTAGGATTATATAGGCTATAATAAGGAATATTTACCTATTTAAGTTAGCCCTAAATTAAATAAAATAAGTAATTTATAGCTACTAAGAGATATTAGTATAGCTATACCTTATTACTATTATAGTAATAATTAGGGTATATAGTTAAGTTAAGGGAATTTATTAAAGGCCTAGCCTTTAGACTATACTTTTACTTATAGTAGTATAGCTATTATAACTACTATTTATTTAAGTATTAATAAACTAAAAATTATTATAAAAAAAGGAAAGAAGAAATAATGCTTTTTTTATATAATATTTTATTTCTTTATAAATATTTAAGCTATTACTAATATAAATATAATATAAGCTATTACTATTTATATATATTTTATTACTAAAACTTATATAGTAAAACTATCTTTTTTTAAATTAAAACTATTATTATTACTAAGGGCCTTTTTATTAAAGGTATTTAAAACCCTAATTTTAAATTCTTTTAAAGGGTAATAGGCTAGGAGCTAAGCATAGCTTTTAATATAGTAGCTATTACTATTATAATATAAATATTACTAGGTAGCCTTATAGTATTTAATAATATTTTCTAAAACCTATATTATATATACTATACCCTTAATAACTATAAGCCTTATACTAAACTTAGCCTTATTAAAGAACTTATAGCCCTATTTAATACCTATAAATTCTATAGAGTTAATACTTATTATAGCTATATTACCCTTATAGTTATATTTAGCCTAGAGCTAGTAATATACCTTAATATACTCTTTAATTTAATATAAATTAATATTTAAAGTAATACTATAGTATTATATAACTATTATAAAATAGTTAGAATAAGGAATATTATAATTTATATAGTAGTTTTTTATTTACTTATTAAGTTTTATTTAAAGTTATATAAGCTTTACTATATTTATTTATATACTACCCCTAGCTAGGTAAAGTTTCTATTTAAAAATAAATAAAGAAATTAATAAACTACTTATTTAGGTATTACTTTAGTTAATTTAGCTTTATAATTATATATTTCTTTTAATAAGGGTTTATAAATATAATATTAAGGTAATTAAGAAAATAACTAAGTATATATTAATAATTATTATTAAGTTTAAAGAATAAAGTAACCTATACCTAAACTTTAGGTAATAAGTTTTAATAAATAAGAAACTATATATTATAGTTAGTATTAATAAAGTTTAAGTTAGCCTTTAGCTTATATATTATAAGGCTTTACTAAGCTTAAAATAAGGCCTTATTTCTATT
>SRPU01000449.1:0-18665 GCA_018360185.1 Claviceps lovelessii | reverse complement strand
GGTTTTTATAAATAAACTATAGATAATTAGACTAATTAATAGAAATAAGTAACTAGTTTATAAATACTAGCTACTAAATTACTATATTTTAATAGTGCTATTGCTTTATAGTAAGCTTATATAATAATTACGCCCTTTTAGTATATTCTAACTTATTTATATTTTTTTACTTATTAAGCATAAGGTTTAATATAGAAATAGTAGTAAGTAGACCCTAAGTAGTAAGTTAGTAGTAGGCTTATAGAAAGCACTAAGAAACTATACTAAAATTTAGTAATACTTTAGGTTATTAGTTTTCTTCTTTATAAGGTAAAAGACTTTATAGTAAAAATATACTTAATATATATTTTACTAAGAAAAAATAGTAAGTTAGTAGTAATACCTAAGTAAAGATATAGGCTAAAGAAAAAGAGAGGGTTTTCTTACATAAAAATAAGTTTTATTATTATACTTATAAATAGTATATTTTATGCTTACCTTTATAAGTTAGGAAAGAAAATATATTAATAAAAGAATAATAGCTACTTTATAGTAAGTTACTTATTATTAAAGGGGCTATATACTATAGAAATAAGCGCGCTAGCTATAATATACTATAGCTATAAATTATATTTCTCCTTATTACTAGTAGGAGCTTTAAGCTATAACTTTTAGGTATAAACCTAATACTTATAATATAAATAGGGAAGTTTCTCCTTACTAGTAGTAAAAGCATAGCTATTAGTATTAAACTATAGCTATTAATAAGGTATAAAGTACTTATACTATAATTATTATAATATTAAGGGTAGAATTAAGTTCTATAATAATATAGTAATAGTATTTTATTAAAGGAGTTTAATTCTTAGAGGCTATAGTAAATTAGCTAAAGGTTAATAGTAAAAAAGTAAAGAAGTAGCTAAGTACTTATAAAAAATTTATTAAAAAAAAAAATAAAAAAAAAAGAGGCTTATTATAAGAGTAAAGGTAAGTAGTAAAGTAATAAGTAGTAACTAAAGAAATAAGGTTAATAAAATAAAGAAAAGAAAGTAAAAGAAAAGTAGTAACCTTATTAGGAGCTTATAAAGAAAAAAAGACTTATAGTTAGTAATAAGAATAATAAAGAAAAAAAAGTAAAAAAAAAAGAGAAGAAGAGAGTGCTTTTATAGTTATTAGGAAGCCTATAAAAATAAGGGTATTATATATAAAAGCAATCCTAACTAGGTAATTAATACACTTAAATTAGTAAATTATAGTATAGTAATAGCAGCTTAGCTATATATTAGTAGCTATTACTAGCTATACTAATAAAGTAAGTTTTTAACTTAATAATAATACCCTAAAAAAAAAGAGGGCTAGCTATATTAGGCTATCCCCTTCTATAATATAATAAATTAAAGCTATTATAATAATTATATAAGAAGCTAGCTATATTACTATAGCTTACTTTAAGCCTTAGATTAATAAAGTAAAAAAGAAATAAACTACCTAAATAAGTTAAAGAATAGGTAAGCAAGATAAGGGAAGAAAGAGTATAAATTATAATGCTTAGTAGGTATACTACTATATTACTATAACTCCTTAGTATAAGGAAAAGTAAGGTTTTATAAAAAAAGTAAGGCTAAAAGATAATGCTATAATATAATAACTATAAACTAGTAAATTAGGATACTTATAAGGAAGATACCCCTAATAAGTAGTATAGTAATAGTATAGTTACCTTAACCTATTAAAGATATACTAGTTAAAAGTTATAACTAAGTATAGTTAGTAAAATAAGTAATAAAAAATAAGGGTATTTCTAAATTTAGCTCTATAAGGGAATAAGCTTAATAGTAAAGGCAGGCTTTACTCTATAAAGGGAATAAGTATAATAGTAAGGGAAGCAAAGCTATTATAGAGACCTTAGGTAAATAGTAAAATAGTAGTAAGCTTTTAATATAATTATAAATTACTAAAAAGAGGTAATAAAAGGCAGTCTTTACTTTATAAGGGAATAAGTATAATACTAAGGGTAGTAAAACTATTATAAAGGCCTTAGGTAAATAATAAAATAGCAGTAAGCTTTTAGTATAACTATAAATTACTAAAGAGAAGGCAATAAAAGGCAGTCTTTACTTTATAAAGAAATAAATATAATACTAAGGGAAGTAAAGCTATTATAGAAGCTATTAGTAAGTAGTAAGTAAGCTATAACCTATTTATAAGACTATAATTAAGGGTAATTATAAGGAAAGAGGGGGTATTTTATTATAACTATTTCTTCCTAAGGCTTTATATATAACTAGCCTTATAAAACCTAAGGGAGGCATAGGAGTTATAAGGCATATAGTGCCCTTACTATAACCTAGCAGCGCGCTAAGAAGGCATATAAAAGGAGAAGCGCGTATATTTATATAATAGGGCAGAGATTTATACCTTTAAGCACTACCCCCTACCTAGCAGCTACGTCGCAGTGCATCTTCTATGTCTCAGTCTTCACTCCACTAAGCAGTATCCCGTATCCAGCCTTAACACTAATATCCTACTTATTAATATATAATATATTTATATAAAAAGCATAATTTTTATAGTAATTAGCTACTAAGCTACTAATTAAATAGTTATTTATATTATTAATTAGTAAATATTGCTTTATTATTAGCTTCTATTAGATTTTATATAGATAATAGCTATTATAATGCTTTAATTAATTTATTAGCATATAAGTATTTATAAAGGTCTTTAATAACTCCTTTATAAGTTAAAGTAAGGTTAAATATAGTAAGCTTATATTTAGGGACACTACTAATAGTAATAATAAGCTATTACTAAAGCTTTATATTTATAGTAAAAGCATTAAAGATTCTATAATAAATATAGTAAAGTTATTTTAGTATTAAGTTAAGGCATTAAAGCTTAGTCTTCTTAGGGTTATTAGCAATAACCTTTTAAAGAGAAATGCTATTCTATTTAATATAGTAAAACTACTAATTACTTTTAGTTTTAAAGTAATTCCTAATAGTATTAGTAAAGTTATAAATTATTAGTCCTTTTTTAGTAAGTTTATTAAGGTAGTAAGTAAAAGCATTCTCCTTTAATATAATAGGAAAAGCTCTTACCTATAATGTTTTTAAAATATTATTTTATATATATTAATCTTTAAAGATATTTATCTTTAGAATAATAAAATTATATAGTTTCCTGCTATATTTCTTATTAATTATATAGCTTTTATTAATTTCTTTAAGAATATAGCGGATTTAGTTAGGGGTTAAGTCTACTAATAGTATTAACCTTTTTAGTAGTTTTACCTAGGTTTTTTATATTAATAAGTTAAGTAACTTAAATTCCTTCTAAATCTACTAATTAATTAATTAGGAATTATTAATAATGCTTTATGCTTATAAGGGAATAGGAATTTATAGTTAGTATTATATAGATTAACTAGGGAACTAGCATTTAATCTATTTTTCTAATATATTAATAAGAGTAATAAGAAAAGTGGTGTATTATATGCCTTTTATTAATAGTATTAGTACACTATTAGTAAGAAGGAAATTTTATAAATCCTTCTATAATATAGTTAGAATTTATTAGAAATCTTTAGCAGTCTAACCTTTAAAGTCTTTATAAAGAGCATTAAAGAGCTAAAGGTTCTTTTACTTTAAGATATTATACTAATAAAGAATAAAAGCAGCTTAATTATTAATATACTACTAATCCTTATATTTTTTTAGTATATTATCCTAGTATACCTTCTATTCTAAGGTAAGAATATCTATATATTTATAGATAATCTTAGAAAGGGAGTTTAGTAATACTTATAATAAAGTAGTATTAAAGGCACTTTATATAAGATTCCTAAATAAATCCTAAAATTCTTTATTACTTCTATATAAAGACATTCTTATAATTAGATATTCTATATAGTTTTTAACTAGCTTTAGTTAAGATTTAGCGTTTTAGTTTTATAATCCCTATATAAGCTTTAGTATAATAAAGGGTTAGTTAGTAAAATAAATAAGGGTTTTCCTATAAATAATAATATAAATTATAAAAATTCTATATTTTAGAAGGTTAATACTAGCTAAACTAGTAAAAAAATCTATTTTTATTTTAAGAAAGCTATATTTTAGAAGTCTAATACTAGCTAAACTAGTAAAGGAATTTATTTTCTTTTAATATAAATTCTCCCTATAAGCATAATAAGAGTTCTATCTCTTCTAAGCAAATCCTTATAAATCTATAGAATAATATATTCTAAAGAATAGATATAACCTACTAATTAGTATTAGTATTCCCTAGAATACTAGCAATTCTCTTAGAAATACTAGAGTAAAGTAGGGTTCTAGTGACTTAATATATAGTTTATAAATAATATTATAAAAAGGGCTTTATTCTTTAATATTTAGTGCTAGCTAAAGGGGCATTTTATAGCTAGCATTAAGAGCTATATAAATGCTGTCGGATTCTGCGGTAAAAACTCTGCATGCGCGGGCTAATTGGATTCCGCGGCTATTTAGCCGCGAATCCGGTTCTTCCCGGTTGTGCCGCGTTGTCAGAGAATGCAGCGATTCCAACATAAAGTTTAGCTATTAATTATTTTATAAAATAGTTAATTTATTTTAATAAATAAAGCTAAGGCTTTATAATATTATATTAGAATTATATTATAGCCTTTATAGTAATAAGGTTATTATTTATATATATTTATTTATATTAAGGTAAATAATTATTATATAGCTTAAAGCTAAAGCCTATATAAATTAGCTATAGTATATAATTAAATCTAATAAGGTTTAATTTTTTTAGGAAATTAATATTTATATTATAAATAGCTTAGGTATAATTAATAATATTATTTCTTTTTCTTTATATTCTTTATATTACTTTACTTTATAGTATTATAAGTTTAAGCTATTATTACTTTATTAATATAAAAAGTATATTATATTTTATTAAGGTTTAGCTATAATAGTTTTAAAGTAAGTAGTATTAATTAAATTTATTAATAAATATATTATAATTAATAAGTACAGCTAATATAAATTTAAATAAAAGTAAAGTTTAGTTAGGTTTATAAATTAAAAAGTAAATAAAGTAAATCTTATATTTTATTATTATAATAAAGTACTAATTCTTATTTATTTATATTATTTATACTTTAAGTTTATACTAATAGTATATATAAATTATAGTTTAGCTACTTTAAGTTATAAGTTAAAAATAGCTAAGGCTAAAATTTAGTAATTTACTATTTAAGGTCTCTAGTTTCTATATTACTATTATATTAATTCTAAGCTAAAACTTTAGTACTAAGTATATTAAATAGGTTTTATTTTATATATTTTAATATATAAACTTAATTATATACCTTATATTATATATTAAATTAAACTTAGCTTATTTAAAGCTATAGTAGCTATAAATTACTAGCTTAAAAAGACCTTTATAATTACTTATAAATATTATATTAATTTTAGGCTTAATTTAAAGAAATAAGTATATAATTAACTAACTTATTTTTAAGGTAAAGCCTTATATAAAAGTAAGTTACTTATATTCTATCTCTAGCTATAGCTAAGTACTTTAGTTTAGCCTTTCTATTCTAACTAAAGGGGGGGTTTAATAAAGGCTAGGGGCTAGGCTAGGTATATAGCGTATACGCAGTTCTATTGCTTATTAGTAGTGTTATACATACGGGACCACGCCGGGTGCGGTCCTAAACAGTTAACGCAGCGTTCACAGACAGCTCCCGTTAGTGCTAGGCAAGAGATGCTAGCCCAGCTCGGGGCCGGTGCGTTTTATAGCCTTCTTAACTGCGCGCTCTACTACTTCTTTAAGGTTTTGAACTGTAATAGGCTTACGGGGTGATAGTAAAGTTAATATTATTATTTTAGTAAGGGTTTAGGGCGTTAGGAGGCTGCATTAGGCATACATTAAGGCTTTGTTTTTTATATAAAGAACAATATTCTATACACTCTCTAGCACTATAGCTAGTATAAGTTTAGTTATTTTATTATATTTAATTATAAAGTAATTTAGTATTTACTTATATATAAATAGTAGTATAGAAGTAACTTAAGGTATTATTAATATAAAGCTACTTTAATTTATAAATAAGTAATAATAGCTTTATATAAAGCTATAGTTTTTACTATTAATATTTATTAATATTACTTTATTTACTATATTTATACTTTAGTATTAATATACTATTAAAGATAGAGGTAAATAAATATAGTAATTCTTTTTCTATACTTTTTAAGAGGTTTAGAGTTAGTTCTGCATTGCTACTGCAGTGTAGGTGAATTTGCAAAAAGTTTTTTGTTTAAAATATTATAAAACCTATAATAAAATAAAAATAAAAATAAAATAATAAATTATTACCTAATTATATTAATATTAAGTTAATATTATATTAAAGGGGGAATAATTATTATACTCTATAGAGCCTAGGCTAATTTAGTTATAAATTCTAAAGTTCTCTTTATATATATATTTAGTTATAAGTTAGTTATTATTTCTATAGAATTTAATAGTATATATTAAATTAAAATTCTCTAGATTTATATATATTAGAAATATATTATAGAAATTAATATAAATTTCTAGGGATCTTAAGAGAGAATCCTTATTAGAATATAGAAAGAAGGATAAGTCTTAATTTAAATATATAACTAGTCCTACTATTAAATACATACAGATTCCTACTATATTCGTCCTACCTAATCGCCCCTAATTCCTAAGCGACTAGCTTAACAACTACAAAGAAATTATAGAAAATCTCTTAGATTTATAATTTAATTAGAGTAAGTTCTTTACTAGTAGACTAAATTATATTATAAATAAAAGTATATACTTAATTTAAAGAGAGAAAAAAATAAGTCTTAGTCTAAATATATAACTAGTCCTTTCTTCATAGAAGTAGGAATTCCTATTATATTTATCCTACTTAATTGCCCCTGATTCCTAAGTGACTAGCTTAATAAGCTTAAATATAAGGTATATTGCTTTATTTTCTTTGTATTTGTTTCATTATTTTATACGTTAACTGGCTAAAGTCCCAGATACTTATGTCAGCTCACCTAAGAAACCTCCTTAGTTAATGTACAGACTCGCTGCGCGTAATCATGACGCATCATAGAAGTCTCCCAGGCACTAGGACCTACATTATGTCTAGCTTCCCCGCACGTAGATTTGTAAACCATCCAAGGGGTGCATTGTCTTCCACGCCACTTCCCCGCTCACCCACACCATGTATGATACTGGACCAATTATCCTTGATGAGTTGTTTCTGCTACGCGGCGTACCAAAGAAAGTGCGGAGAAGTCTTAACTTACTATGCCTCATTGTTAGCCTTTGTACTTTGACTTTCGCATGTGTATATATCTATAGCTAGGACCGCTTACAATCCACCCTGGTTGGTTACTGTCCCGGTTATTTCCATCTTCTACAACATTATTCCTACCATCGACGAGAGAGCCTCTAATCATTATCTATCTGTACGCCTCTCCCGATACACGTTTTTCAGCAGTTCAGTGCTAATCCTAATACGTATAATAGAGTACACTATAACATTTTCTTCGCCATGCCTCATCGAATCCCTCGACTTCCTAGAGCCAAGCGCACTGAGGGTCTCTGCATGGGTGTTGCTGGAGTCGGTGTGCTTACTCCGCTCTATCTCGTGATGCCTGGAGCTGAGGAACGACTAGCTCGGCAGACTGCTAAATGGGCTCCGCGATGGGAGCGCAACATAACGTATTTCACCCCTCCAGTGGAGCGTGCTGTTCAACGCATGGAGCCCACCGTTTCTCGAGCAGTGCAACGTGTGGACAACCGCCTCCCGCTGGAGAAGATGGCCAAAAAGGTAGACTCAAGCATCAGGAGCAGCATTTACACCTTTGGGGGCCCAAAAACCTTATAATGTCTTATATCAAGATAATGTAAAAATAGCAGTGTCCGTGCGAGTCGTTCATGGGCTTGTCAAGATGGATATTCACAGTACAGGTTGACATTGTAGCCGGGGCGGATTTAGATCTACGTCCTGGAATCAGAGTCCGGGCAGTGCGAAAGCCGTCTATAAGTAGCAAGTTGTAGTCTCTTCCTGTAATCCAGAATTCTATTCCTCACCAGACTGGTTGTGGTGACAAGCATCTTGGTCCGGCGGACGTGTAAGATTCCGTACACATCGGTGACCTCTGTAAGCAACTGGTTGTGTTACTGGAAAAGGGACCCCTCCCTGCTCACTGGGCAAACTGTCTTAGCCTACTGAATTTCGAGTTCCCACGACTGTTCTAGGACTGTTTTGCCATGATTTATCTCAGAGTCAAGTCTCAGACCTCTTTTGCTAGCTTAAGGCTTAAGACGGGAATGATGGCGAAACAGTTTCTATGACACCACAGTTTGAGTTATATGTTTTAAGATCCTTGGGGTCAAAAGCTCTCTTAAAGACAAGCATAGGCAAGCAAAACGTGCCTGTCAAATATGCTGCAGAAGTATTGTGCCTCGTAATAAAAAAAAAAAAATAGAGACCGGATGACTTCCTCCATCAAAGTTCTTGATTTCTCTTAGAATAACCGAATCCAGAATGCCAATCGGCTGCAACTTGCTTATTTCTAATGAAGCGGCTTCCATTATCTCCATTTTCCACCTTGTTCCATCGCTGGATAGAGGGCGGCGTTCAGGGCCAGCTATTGCTCAAGGTGTCTTCTTTAGTAATATCCATTTTACTCGCGCGTGAGCCAAATTTTACCTGGCCTTAGACCTGTTATATAGGTAGTTAAATCGGATTTGTCTAAATATTCTCTGAGCTCGCGTAACGGCGGCGATACACGATCATTTGATATTCCTCACGAGGGACAGACATATCTCCACGTTTAAATATCATGACCAGCACCGGTGGTGCTACCGGCAAACTAGGAATTCTACAATGACTGACGACTGCCTCAGGAGATCCTCAAAGACAAATTACAATATACAACATGATTATATAGCTAAAGTGGTATAGAAATCGTATGAAATCAGTAGTATATGCATGATACAAGCACTGTTAGGGAAGAAATCAAGCCAGCGTCTTTGGCAAAGATTGCCAACAATGTGGTGTTTTTGCACTGAGAAAACGAAATTGCTCTGTAAATGCCATCATAATCGAACACGTCCTACAACCTACAGGCGATTTATGAGCGATTGATCTTTTGTTCGAGGAACCACTGGCCTTCTGGCAAAAAGGACAGCGAAGCTCTGAGCAGGGTAGTCTGTCAAGATTGAGAGTCATAATTGCTTGGTATCTGCATGCCTTTACGCCTCGTGTTTGTATGCCTTTTGCCATGTGATCTTTTTTCTTCATTTCGTTGGCAGAGCTTCGATCTAGAGTGTGACTGTTCTCCTCCGTGCCAAGTGGTATACAAATCGAAAGCATCAGTCCGGTTTCGAAGGCAGCACGCACTGTGGTAGCGGCTGACTTTGCGAGACCACGGCACTTCCTCTGACAAATGCGTCGAATGAAGTCTATTTTCTTCTGTGTCAGAGATATTCTGGTGCTTCATATGTCCATTAAGTAGGTAGAATGTAGCACCAATTCTTCAATTACACTTTCGACACATATTGCTAAGTCCACGGTGAGGTATTAGGTACGTGATGCTAAGGATCAGGCTATATTCGGTGTAGACAGACTCCTTTTGTTTTAGATTCGCCCTCTCCATGGAATTTCATTTGTTCGTTGTCTCATGACTCCAGTTTCCACGTTGACTACCGTGCACATCTCTCGGGATCGCCTTGGGTGCGTGTCCCAGAGCAACTGCTCAGGAACCTTTAGTGATCACATACATACGCAAGTGCCTTGGGTTCTACAGTTGCAAATCTAGACCTCGGATGACTTACGTCTATCAAACAAATAATAACTTGTCACTATGAGAATAGGAAGAGCTATTATAGTAGAAACCCATTTTCTTGCTGCAGTATTGTAGCGTTTCTGGTATTCCTTGCCATCTATCTTGGTCTTCTCAGCTATCATCTCGGATTCCATACGTATCTGCAGGCGAGAAGCTTGAAGAGCAGCTTGGCGTGCCTCTGTCACCGCCGCGATGGAAGCCGGTGTCAATTCTTGCCTTGTTATTGACTTGGTTGAGCTTTTGACGCTTCTCGTGTTGGAGGCTGCCATACGTGCTTGGTTGACGGGCGTATGTACTCCGTATTGACGGCCACCGGAAATGTGGCAGTCCAATAATTTGTCGCAACGCGGTTTTGCAAGTAGATGCCAAATTTTGGCACGGCGTTCTGACCTGGTAAGCCATTTAGTAATCACCGACATTTCGCTAGGCATCAATAATGTTAAACAGAAAACGAGGAACTTGATTTTAATTGTCAATTACTTTCTGTGCCATGTCACGCTCAACCAAGGAAGGGGCTAGGCGAGACAACACGAGGGTTTCCACTACGGAGACTGGAAAAACTTAGGACAAGTATATTATTACAGAATGCCTAACGATTATGCTAGCTATTTTATAAGCGTTTTGTAGTAAAATCTCTCTTAGAATAAGAATAATATATTTATGATATATTTTTTCTACTTATAATATTTAGTTTTAAATAAGGCTATATTAGATACTTTATAAAGTTTAGGGAATATTTAGTTTTATTTTTTAAGACTTTAATATTTTACTTATCCCTTTATTTATTATATTTATACTATATGTAAGCTAGTTCTTTAATAATACTTGATTATTTACATCTAAATAATTAAGTATTAGCTATAAACTTATTTTCTTGTAAGGTTAAAGTATATTTACTCTAATTTATATTATTTTTTAAACTTTATCTTACTTAGCTTAACCTTTCATTTATAATAAAAAGATTTAGTTTAGATATATCATATTTATCTTTATTATTGTTTATATATAGCTTAGTTATAGCTCAATACTAATGAGTAATAAGGCTAGTTAGTATAATAGCCTATTTTTGAGCCTTTATATATAAGCTACCTGCTATTACTTTTATTTAAAAAGTATATAATTTCTTTATGTTAAGCTACTTAAGTAAAAATATAATAATCTAGTTCTTTTACTGAAACTATTACTTAAAAGGTATATTTATAAATATTATATATTGTATCTATAACTAGTACTATTATAGAGAGTAAAAGAGGTAAAAACTAAGGTAGGGCTTACTAAAGCTTATTTTAGTAATAAATTAGTATAAACTTAAATCTTTATAACCTTTATAATAAAAATATTTATACCTAATAAAAATATACCCTATTACTTAATAGTTATTCTAAACTACTTTTTAAAATATATTTAGCTAAAACTAATAATAAGTATAATAATTAAGGTATATCTTAATAAGTTTTTATAGTATTAATAATAGTTTTATAGGTTTCTCTTTAGTACTATGTTAAATTATAGCTTAAATTAAGTAAGTAGCTTTTAGTCTTCTTTATATACCCTTCTTAGTATTTAATACCTTCTTATTATATTTTATTACTCTTTAAAAAATAAAGATACTGAGTCTATTCATTAAGAAACTTAGTCTATTTTATAAGTAATAATAATATTCTTTTTAATAAATTAGCTAATATTGTTGAAAATAACAGGGTTATTTACAGGGGATTCCTCACTATTAGTGCTATAATTATAGTGCTTATAGAAACACCTTATAGGGGGCTTTGCAAGCTAGTGCAAGCCAGCAAGCGTGCGCGCGCACGCGGCACAACCACGGAAATCTAACTAGAGGTCACGTGCATAGAGCTTATAGCTAGGAGGTTCTTATAAATCTTTACTTTTTAACCTTTTCTACCCTTTTATATCTATTTTAATAGCTATATAATTAGGCTAATAGCTATTAGGTATAGAGCTAACTTTAAATTAAATTTATAAAATAATTAGTAAAGCTATAAAAAATAAATTAAATAAGCTAACTAAGCTACTAAAGATAGCTTAATTAATAAAGATAATTACTTTATAATATTATATTTTATTATTTTTTATAATAAAAAGGAATTTATAAAGAATCTTAAAATTAAATTCTATATTATTAAATTTAAGGCTTTTTTTTATATAATTATTTAAAAAATTAATTTTTAGGTTATATATATTAGTTTTTACTAAGTTAACTAATTAATAGGTATATTAGTAGCTAGTTTATATAGCTATAAGTCTATTTCTTTATTTTATTATATAAATAAACTTTGTAAAAAATAAAAAGTAGCTTATAAAGTCTAGCTAATAATTGAAATTTATTAATAAAGTTAGTAATTATATAAAGAAAGAAAGTAAAAACCCTTTTTATAGCTACTAATTATATAAACTATTAAAATTACTCTTATTAGCTATTATTATTATTATTAATACTCTAGTTAGGCTAAGCCTAATAGCTAGTACCTCTACTACTAAAACTATATAGAAAAAACCCTAAAGTAAAGAGAAAAACCTATATATAACTATAATAATATGTACTATAGAGCTAGAGTGGCCCTACACTAGTTCTAACTATATATAAATATATACTACTAGCTAAACTTAACTAGTATTATAAAAGAGTATATATTATAAAATAAGAATTAAAGTAGGTTAGTAGAGGTATAGTAAAGTAGTGGATTACCCTTAGGGGTAGTCTATGCGTTATTACGAGTTGCTTCGGTGACTCTTATTGGGCACTGTGTCAGTCCCTACTCTTATTAGCTATATATACCTATAGAGTTAAATATTAAATATAATTTATTAAATAGTATTATTATAAAATCTTTAGTAAATTAAATAATATTAAAAGTAATATAAAAGCTTTTATTTTATATAAAATTTAGTTAACTATAGCTTACTATAATGCTTTATTCTATAGAGTAGTAAACCTATATATATATACTTACTAAGCCTACTACCTTAATAAGCTATACTTTATAGTACTTACCTTAGTTATTTTTAATGAATTATAAGCCTAAAAAAGAACTTTTAGTATTTAAAAAATTTACTAAACTTTTTTATAATAAAATAAAAATACTACTATATTTATAAAGAGTATAAAAGTTATTATTCTTTTTATAAAAAAAGTAAATTTGCTAAAAAGAAGTTTTTTTGTATAAAATAGAAAAAATATAGTATAGAAGAATTTATACTTCTATAAAAATTTAGAATTAATAAAAATAGAGATATTTTACCTTATAAGAATTTTTTCTTATAAATAAAATAAAGAATCTATAGAAGACTTTACTTTTATAAAAAAAAAGAGTTAAAAGACTTTACTTCTATAAAAAGGAAAGTATAAAAGATTTTCTATTTCTATAAAAAGAGGGAAATATAGTAATTTTACTATAATTTAGAAGACTACCTTCTATAACAGAGCAAATAGAAGATTTCCTACTTTTTCAAAATAAAAAGTAGAAAATTCCTTTTAAAAATAAAAAAAGGGAGAATATAGAAGTTTTTCCTTTTATAAAATAAGAAGATATAGAAGCTTTCCTTTCTATTAAAAATAAAAGAAAATTATAGAAAAATTGCTTTTTTCTATAAAAAAAGACCTTATATGCCTTATAACTTTTTAAGGTAGTGTATACAAGATATCCGTTTTTTTGAAACAAATAAGAGAGATTTAGGTTATATTAGCTAAGGGGTCCCTACCCTAGAGCAGTTATGGGCAGAGCATGTAAATTAACAGATTTTGCAGTAAAATAATAATATTTCTAATAATTTAGAAAAATTAGAAATTTTAGTAGCTATATTACCTTTACCCTAGCTATAGCTCTAGAACCTATAGCTAAGCTAGTATAAGAAAAAACTTAGGAAAGCTCTAAAAATAAAAACTTAAATATTCTAAATGTTTTTAATAATTTTATTATTAAGGAATTTAATAAAAGGGTTTATAGCTTTCTAAAGGGGGCTAGGCTAAAGGGGCTAGAAAATTTTAATTAGTAAAAGCAAGCACTAAATACCTAATTTAAAACACTAGAAATGCCTAATTTCTTAGAAAATCCTAGTATTTATAATAACCTTAGTAACTCTAACTAAGCTATAATTCTTATACTTTTAAAAGATAGCTATACCAAAGGCCCCTAAAATGCTATAATTTAGTAAAAAAACCCCTTAAAGGTATATAGTATTTTAATATACTAGTATTTCTAAAGTGCTAAAGTATAATAGGGTACTCTATACTATTTATTTTATAGCTTAAATTTTTAAGGCTTTAAAGGTTTCTTAGAGTCCTTTAATACTTTATTTAATAACCTACTAGCTAAGCTAAATTTAATAAGTATTTTTATAGAGCCTATAGATTAAGTAAATTAGTATTTATAGGTAGTAAAATCTACCTTTCTCTACTAGGCTAAAAGGTAGAAATTTTCTATAAAAACTTCTAGGGCTTTAGGGAACTCTATAGGGGCACTAAATTTATAATTTCTAATAGCTAACTTGCTTAAAGAGTACTTTATAAGCTATACTGCTTATAAAAAGGGGGAAGCTAGCTCTATAACTACAAGTAGGGGACCTATTTATCTTAAGGGATATAGTAAAGCTAAATTCTTAGTATTATATTAGTAAAATCCTAATAAATACAGGCCTTTGATCGTATAAATTATATTATATTTACTAAAATTAAATTTAAATATAGTTAGTAAATTAAAGCACTATTTAGTAGGAGGCTATATATCTAAAATTTTATTATTTTTAGTATATAGATTTAATATTAGTGTCTTAAATATTAAAAAGCATAGATTTTTCTTTTAGCTTAAAAATTCTAATATACCCCTTTTGAAATTACCTTTTAGCTACTCTAAAGAGCACTATATAGGTTATTTTAGCTTCTAGGCTAGCCCCCTTATAAAGGTTATTAAAAAACCCTTTATAAAGTCTATTTTAGCCTTTAAAAAGGCTAAAAAGGTTAAAGAATTAAGGAATTTACACCCCCCTAATTCTATAATCCCTTCTTTATTAAATTAGAAAGTAAGCTAAAGCTAGGCACCTTTTATTAAGGGGGTCCCCCTAATTTCTAGGGAAAACCCCCCTAATTCTAAAGTATTAGAGGCACTTAAATCTAATCTCATAGAGGATTTATAGGGCTTAGTAAATAAAAAACCTTCTATTCTTCCCCCTAAACCCTTTATAACTTTACCTTTAATAGCTAGCTAAAAGGCTTATATTTCTTAAAGAGCCTAGCACTAAAAGGCTATAGAAGAAGGCCCTATAGGGATAAATAAGCTTAAGGGAAATTATAATTTTAGATTACTCTATACCTAAAGACCTTTATAACCTAGATTTTCTAGATTTTAGTAGCTGCTCTAGTTATCTTTAGCTAAAGGGTAAAAAGGTTAATTTTACTTATTAAATTTAGCTTTTAGTAAAAGAGATAAATAATCCTAATTTTATATATATTTATCAAAATAAGGCTAATAGCTTTTATTTTAATATTTCTTAGAATATTATAGGGAATAACTCTTTAAAGGGGGATCTAAGTGCCCCTTAGATCTTTATAAGGAATAATTTCTTAGAGGGGCAAAATAACTAAAAAAGGGACTTTTTTTTATCTTTATTAAGAATTACCCTAAAGAATTTAATTTAGGTTAAATAGTTAGAAGAGTCCTTAAGCTTACCCCTAGCCTTAGGAATTCTTATATTCCTAATTATAGATAATTTTTAACTTGTTGGTATTCCCTAGGATACTAGCGATTCTCTTGGGAATACTAGGGTGAAGCGGGGTCCTAGTGACTCAATATGTAGTCTGCGAATAATATTATAAAAAGGGCCTTATTTTTTAATATCTAGTGCTAGCTAAAGGGGCATTTTATAGCTAGCGTTAAAGCTATGAAAATGCTATTAGATTCTGCAGTGAAAACTCTATACGCACGGACTAATTAGATTCTATAGCTATTTAGCCATAAATCCGGTTCTTTCTAGTTATGCTGCGTTGTTAGAGAATGTAGTAATTCTAACACTTAGAATTCTCTCTTTTTATAGAAAAAGAGGAATTGCTTATAAGTTATATAAAAATCTACCTAAAAATAAGGATTAACTATTTAATTAAATAATTAATAAAAATAAGAATTCTACTTTATACTCTTAGTACTCCTCCTTTCTTCTATATACTTTCTCCTTCTTTCCTATACACTTTACTTATCCCTTTATATAGATTATAGCCTTATTTCTATTAATAAAGATCTTAAGGGTATAATTTAGGGATAATTTTATTATAGTATTAGTAATATTATTATTACTATTAATTTACCTCATTTCCTTAATTTTCTACCTTTTATATAATTATTACAGTGCTATAATATTAATTATTAGTCTCTTTTCTTTTATAGTGCCTAACCTTATAATATATTTATATAATAAAAGGGAATCTATATAAATAATTATTAGTATTAGTAGGATTTATAGCTTTTATATAATAGTTTATAGTATTATGCTAATTATATAGGCAATATTTATACCTTAAACTATTATATATAGCTTAGAGGTAAGAGCACTCCTTATAACTCTTTTACTTTTTATAAAGCTATATATTATAATATTGCCTTTTAGTATAAATTTTAATCTAATCCCTGCTTTCTTAATACTAAGGATAATTATATATTTTAGTTATAAGCTAAGGTCTTTATTATTTATAAAGGACTATTAATAAAGATATATAAAGCTATAGTAGCAAGATCTAGTAGAATATATCTTAATTTATAGTTATAATGCTATATTTACTACTAAATCATTTTATTTAAATAAATTATATTAGATTTATTAGGATTTTATACTTATATAGCAATAGAGAGGTTAAATGTAGCTTCTAGTTAATAAACTAATAATATATACACTCTTTGCGCTCTTTATTTAATATATTACTACTTTATAGTTAGCTTATTAGGTTTAATAACTTCTAGCTTCTAGCTTTAGCCTTTTTAATAGAGTTTAATAAGATTTCTATTAAATTTATATAAAATATACCTATTAAATTAAAGGGGTTTAGTTAGCATTAGAATTTATTTAGGTTTTACTATAAATCCTACCCTTTTTAATTCTAATTCCTCTATCTTAGAAAACTTTACATTACTAAGACTAAAAGTATTATTTATTTATATACTAATTACACTAAAGTATTTAATTATATTAAATATTATTAAAAGATATAGGTTATATATAAAAGTAATTATTATTAGCTTCTTATAGTAATAGTAGAAATAAGTTACCTATTAATATATACTAGCTTTAGTAATACTATAAAGGGGTTTTATAACTTCTATTATAGTATCCTTTAGGTATAAATATATAATTTATATAGGCAATTTAGTAATTATTAATTAATTTAGTGTTATTTCTAATTAAATATATACTTATATAATATCTTATAACTATAAAAAGATATAATCTTTTGCTAGGGAAGGTGCTAATATAATAATAAGCCTTTAACTTACTTATTAAATTATTAGGGATTGTATTAGAATCTATGCCTTTTCTATATTACTATAGCCTTATATTATAAGCCTTAATTTCTTATATAGCTTATTTATGCCTTTCCCCTTAACTTCCCTTACTATTTAAGAGCAAAAAAGGCATTAATTACTATACTTTTTTTTATTAAAAGCAATAAATTTAAAGATATCTCTTACTAATAAAGCATTAATTTCCTTTTAATTAAATACTTTAAATAATTATTCCTTAGTAGTAATCTTTCCCTACTTATATAAATTAATTATTAATTCTTAGTTACCTTTCTTCTTTTCTATAAGGAAACTTATAATATTAAGTTTTTTATTATTTTAGCTAGAATCTTTAGTATAATTTAAAATAAAAAAGTGCTTTCTAGGTTTACTATATCCTTATTATAGTAGTTTTTATAGTAATTAACCTTTATTTTTATTAGCCTTCTCTATTTTATTTTCCTTATCTATATTACTAATTTCTTTTATATTTATAGTCTCTTCTATATTATAATAGTATAGCTTTACTACTATTAAGTAGAATTTTATAGAACTATAAGGTAAATCTATAGTATAGGTCTTATAATTAAATAATAATAACTTATAAGGGCTATACTAACCTTCTTTCTTATATTAAATATAGACTTCTAATTATAATAGTAATATATATAATAAAAAGGTATTTAGACTATTTTATATATTAAGGGCATTAGAGACTTACCTTCTTATAAGGTAGTGCTAAGCTTTATTAGTAGCTTTTTATAATAAAGTAGCTTTTTATACTATTAAAAGACTTAGAGGTAAATTATATAATATTTATAAATATACTCTAAATATAAGCAAAGTTAGTATAAGACTATTAGGTTTAATAGAGTTATTAATAGCTTTAATAGCTATTTATAATTATTAGGAAGGGCTAAGAAGGTCTCCTACCTTATTCTTAATAATATTATATACCCTTTAAAGGGGGGTATAATATCTCTTAACCTTTTTAATACTATAGTATACTTTAATAAAAACCTCTTCTATATTAATAGCTATTTAGCATATAATATACTAGAATTCTATAAAAGTAAATTTCTTTTTAGCATTATAAATAATATTATTTAGAGGACCTAAATAAGTATTAATTTAGCACTCTTTTAGTATATTCTATATATTTCTTACTTTTTACTTTTATAGCTTAAGAAAGCATATAGCTTAGAATATAATTACTATATTAATAATATATAGTATAGGTTTATTATTAATTTAAAGAATATTAATAATAATCTTATAATTAAAGTCTATATTATCTTTTAAGGTAAAC
>SRPU01000448.1:0-18719 GCA_018360185.1 Claviceps lovelessii | reverse complement strand
CCGCGGGTGGTAAACTACGTATGTAGTCTCGGTGAATCATTTTTGTCCCAACATTCGATGTTGAACATGATACGCAATCGTCTTGATCAAACACCTCTGAAAAAAAAAAGGAGAAAAAAAAAAAAAGAGAAACAACGTCGGCTCTCGCTGCTTAAGGTTAAGGTTGCCCGCTGTCGCATCAACGCCTATATATCCTCCCGCACCTCATATCGCCAAAAAAAAAAGGAAAAAAAAAAAAAAAAAAAAAAAAAAAAAAAAAAAAAAAAAAAAAACTCTGGATGGGCACGAGTCAAGCAGGTGGCATGAGAGGCTAAACACGAAGTTTATACTTTTCTCAGGCGCCCACCTCCCCGCTCATCTGCCACGATATTTTTTTTTTTTTGGGGGGGGGGGGGGGGGGGCGTCATAAAAGAAAAAGACCGCAAAAACCAAAACCAAAAGACATCCCAAAGAGATCAAACACGCCGTGTGAATATAAGCTTGTTGCCGTTTTCGAAAAGGCAAAAAGCTTGGGAAAGATGGCGTTTGAGCTAATGATGTGGCAAACAGGTGTCGTGGATTGAGTTGTGGTCCTTGGCACGCACGCCCCGTTGATGCATTCGTGCAAGAACGAGGGGCCACTGGGGCCGGCTGAGCAGGAGAAAGGACAAGGAGCCGTCGTTCCGGAGGGAGATGGGCTGATGATTATGGTCTCCGTCGAGACGTGGCTGTTGGGATTTCTTAGTGTTTCTGTCTGTCTCTTTTTCTGTCGCTCTTGCTTTGTCCCCCCCCCTTCTCTGCCATCCAGCACGAGGACCTGCTCATGGTTCATGTCCACCTTGATGTAATACTTGATACACCTCAGTCATGCGGGTCCCCTCTTGTAAAAGGGACCATCATATAGCAAAAACAGAGAAAAGGGGATAAGAAAAAAAAAAGTGAGAGCCAGACAGCCAACGAAGCTCTATCATCCCAATGAATGCCCCCCACGCTATGGCCTGAATCATAGCACGACAAAAGACAATAAAAAAACCAAGCTGACAAGTCGTATTCTACATGGTCTGATACGCCCGACTGTCCCGGAACCTGACGCAACAAATGTTGTCCTCCAACATCCAAGAGTACATCACACGTATGTACACATGTCAATCACACGAGCAATCGACCAAACTTCTCGTAGTCGAGGGCCACAATTGGCGTCCTTTGGGCGGGGCTCAACTGTATTTCTTTATTCTCCTTTCTTTTCTTTTCTTTTCTTTTCTTTTCTTTTCTTTTCTTTTCTTTTCTTTTCTTTTCTTTTCTTTTCTTTTCTTTTCTGTTCTTTTCTTTTCCATTTTCTCGTCTTTTCCATTTGAAACCAAGTCGACAGATGCCCTGTGGCACCACTTTCCAGTTTGCATACCGATGCACTGTTTCGGGACTAACCGACGCGATGGCGGGTATCGGGCCAAACAGTCTCAGTCAAGACCAAAGAAGGCGAGTTTCAGGGGCGAACTACTCAAGGGCAAATAAAAAGAAACGTTGAGTCATCCTGGCGGATCTTGTTTTCCACGTTGGTCACATCAGGAGTTTGTACGGGATGGCAGGAACAAGCATTCCATCAGGGGAGCGGGAGATGAAGCAAGAAAAAAAAAAGGGGGGGGGGGGGGGGGGGGGGGGGGGGGGGGGCACGGGGAGTGTTTGAGAGTTCATGATAGCTAGACATGGGCGTGAATGGACGCATGTGTATTACACGCTCTGGTCACCTGGGAAATAGAATGATCAATCCAACCAACGTCCATCCTCTCCGGCAAACCGTGAACTGGAGATCATGCTTCACGCTTGCTATTCAGATGCAAGACAAGGACCATGATGTCTCGTCTCCATTGGCTTTTACGCGCCCTTTCCCGATGGCGCACCTCCGACGCAATTCTATTGACGCTAGCTGCTTGGGAAACTCCGTGCAAAGTCCTGTGACAGCAATGTCAGGCAACATAGCCTGCCGAGGAAGAGACGGGGAGAGCAACCACGCCGCGGACTGACGGACAATATGTGCAATAAGCGGCTCAGCTGGCTGATCAAGGCATTGTGGCAAACATGGCACGGCTTGCTACCATCTTTTCTTTTTCTTTTGGAAACGACGTCGGCCATGCGTGAGCTCCATTTGATACGTCAGATTCCGAACCCAAATAAACTTTGCGTAGCTCACCGGAAGGAATGATGGCCCTAGTCATCTCCCCAGCAAAACAGGGTGGAAGCTGACCTCTACGGCAATCGGAATGACTGATTGGGACAACCTATCTCTAGAGCTGTAGACATGAATGCGCAAATTTGAGCATGGTGCGACGAGTTAAGAAACAAAAATAAACGGGGAAAACGCTCTGTTACTGCAGGAGTAGATGACGAGGTGAACTCAATCGAGGTCATGGAAAGGTTGTTATATTGTCAGCGGCTGATGTGGAATCGTCGCGTGTCCGCGCGGGTGCGCCACGTTGACAGCGTGGCGTTGAGACAGGATTCGATGCCATGAGTAGTTCCGCTGCCAATATCTGTGTTTAGAGGAAAGAGTAGGCCAAGAAAAAAAAGACAACTTCTTTTTTTCAAAAAGAAAGGAAAAGAAAGCCGCCCAAACCAGAAGAATATTTTTCAGCTGGAAGCTTCCTAGGCTCAGTAAAAGAAAGCTGTGATGTAGCAGAGAAGCGCAGGCTACAGTAGGACGAACCTGTACCACAAGGAGAGCATCATTTTTACCCTCATGCTGGCATGCTAGGCACTTCATACGTGTATAGCTATGGCTGGATCGCCGAGTCGATCGGTTCGTGTTCCGGAATCTTGTCACAGAGGACTCGCGGAAAGTTCGTCTGCAACGGAATATGACTGCGAACCTGTGAATGCAGCTAGCAGGAGAATAGGGAGGCCTCAAGACGACATGGTGTACAGGCTAGTTCATTGTATTTTCAAATGGAAGCGACAACCATCCTGCTCGCGCGAGCATCCTCATTGAGTGAGGAGAAAGAGGAGCCTAATTCGACTCAAGAGGCACAGCCGTAACATGGCCATTCGGTTCGTGGCCTAACCCTGGAGAATTCAGCTCTATAATCTCATATCGGCTTACGCATGTTGAACAACATCTCAGCCAACCTCGCGATGCTGGGCATGAGGTGACTCGGGATGTATGGCTACAACCGCCGCCTCAGGCTCAGATAGCCATTGAGAAGGAGTGTGATTCCGGACATTGCAAGAGGGGTTACGTTATAATCTGTCACACATATTAATAATTTATCCACTATAGTAGCCTGGCAGTCTTGTCGGTGTAGCGTAATGGCGTGGATAAAATGGGTGAACTGCGAAGAATGGTGCTTTTTTTTTTTTACCAGAATTAAAAAAGAAAGAAAGAAAGGAAACAGAATCAAACATGACAGATGGGGAATGGAATACAAGTCACTGTGAGTTACTCATGTTTGTGCATATTGTGGAAAGGACATGCCGGAGTAAGGGCTGTGTCGCCAAATTTTTGAACAAGGCCAACGTCACGTACCCTGGGCAACATTTTGCCTCCCGTGCGGGCTTTTTGTTGTTCTTGTGAAGCCGGCCAGGTCTAGGCAAAAGGACGTGATGTAGACGTGGTGGAATGACGGGCAATTTCCCTCCTTC
Source organism: Claviceps lovelessii (assembly GCA_018360185.1). Classification (NCBI taxonomy): domain Eukaryota; kingdom Fungi; phylum Ascomycota; class Sordariomycetes; order Hypocreales; family Clavicipitaceae; genus Claviceps; species Claviceps lovelessii. The sequence goes on along the minus strand of SRPU01000448.1, from coordinate 15,107 downwards.
CATCGTATGCTCGATAGGTCAAAGCGTGAAGAGTGGTGCTTTTTCGAGGAAGAACAAAGAAAACGACAGAAAAAAAAGCACGCCGGAATCGTACGCATTCGGGCACGAGCCATGACGGTCTTAACCGATGTCAATAGTTGGAGCCAATGACAGGGTCATTCATGCGTCTTCTTTGACGGAGTGTAAAACGAGTACACGTCGACACGGTCGGGCTTGATCCGTCGTCATCATTCGTCCAAAATGCACATGACGTTGCAGCGATTGACATGGCTCTTGAAATTCCCGTGATGATGATTGGGCTTGGGAGTTGGTATCCACGTCGTCGTCCTCGAGAGCGAAGCGTGAACAAAGCGTTGGTGGTTGAGGCGATTTTTTTTTCTTTTTTTTTTCGGTGGAAACAGCGTGGCTATGCTCGAATCGGAAAGCCGAATTCGCCCGTCAACGGTCAACCGGCGGTCGATACGAACACAAGAAGCCAACAAGGCACAACGGAACGCCTCGCCTGGATTCTCCAGACGCCACCCGGATGGCGCGCCAGTGGCCACAGGCACGGGCTCGTTGTTGTTGGGCACGCCGCATGATGATCCAATATTGAAGGATGTGCGTGCATCTGTGTGACGAGAGAAAACATTGGACCAACGTCTCCAGACGCATGCGTGCACGGGGCACATTGCGTCGCTGCTCCATGTTATGCTGCTGTCTGGGCCAACAGGGACTCGTCGTCCTGCCAGGTACCTAGTACACGCATAGCAGTGACGCAGTGGGTGTATGTACATGTACGTACAGACAAGTGGGTCATGCGGCCAAGCAGCCGATCAGCCAATCAGCGAACCGAGCTCGCCCAGCCCAACCAACCACTCGAATCCCCTTGGCGCCGGGCAGCCTTGTGTTGGCTCTCGTAATCTTTTTTTTATTATTAGCATTCTTTACCATCTGACACAATCTCTCCATCGCCCCCTGGCGTGGCAGTGTGCCACGATCTATCCCCCCCCCTCCCGTGCCCTCCTTGCGCAGGCCAGATTTCCTTTGTCCATGTCCTCTGTATGCGTGGTGCCTACATTGTACAATTACTAGCCTGGCTCGTTATCATAGCTTGCGCTGAATGTCTCAACGCTCTCTTTTTTTTTTGTCGCTCATTAATCTTCGCCTGTCGTCTTCACTCCTCGCATTCGGCCCTGTTCTGCCAACACACGTCCGTCTCGACCTCGCTGGCTGCTGCTGCTGCTTTTCGACGACTCGGAAAATTCGTCTACTGCAAGACATTCCCTCCACGATCCGAACCTCCGACAGACCGTCATCGAAACCGGCATTCGTCCAACCCCCGATCGCTTCTTTCCGTCACTTCCCCTTTGAACTTTATATCTTCTCCAGGAACAATCCCAGGCCAGTTGACACTTGGGCCATTGATCTTTGCTGATCAGTCTCGTGACTGTCGTGGGACGCTTGGGCATGCGTCGCCGCCATCACAAATAAACCACCTACGACCTACGGCATATACTTTCCACCTGCGATCGAGAAGTCCTGCTACTCAACGCCGCCTCTGGCGGGATTGAGAAACATATCCGCAGTTTTTTTTTTTTTTTTTTTTTTTGAACAAAACGAGCGGAAAAAAAAAGATTGCCGTTCCCGCCGCAACGATGGCCGAAACCATGATGAATATGACTTGCAACTCGACTCTGGAGGACATGAGAAGTATGTTCACATCCCTGCAAAGGGCTGGTGGCCAATCTTGAAAAAAAAAAAAGAAAAGAAAAAAAAAAACGAAGAAGAAAAAAAGTCTTGTGTGGCTCTTTCTCGCCAGTCCTGTCATCGTAGACGGTTTGCTCTTGGCCCAAACACCACTAACTCTGGCTCCACGGTAGTACTTCCTGGCTCTGAAAAGATACTGGTTGGCCCACTCGACTTTCACGATCTCGCTCGGGTCATCGGCTCCTCAAGTACACTCATTGCAACAGTATTGAGCTTGTACCTTGTCTGGATGCACGCCCTCAACTACACACAGCCCCGCGAGCAGCGATAGTAAGTCGTGGCCTGTGTACAACTGCCAGACGAACCGTTGCTGACAAAAAGCTTGTTTTCAAACAGTATCATACGCATCCTATTCATGGTTCCAACATACGCCATCTCGTCCTACTTACAAATTCAGTGGTACTGGCATGCCATCTACTTTCAAGTGATTTCCGATTGTTACGAAGCCTTCGCCATCGCCTCCTTCTTTGCACTTCTATGCCATTATGTGGCCCCCGATCTACACAGCCAGAAAGTCTTCTTCCGAGAGCTCCGCCCCATCAAACAATGGGTTATGCCAATCAATTGGTTTTCCAAGTGTTGTGGTGGGCAAAGAGGTATCTGGAGGATACCGAAGAGCGGCTTGACTTGGTTCAACATTCTGTGGGTTGGAGTCTATCACTACTGTTTTGTCCGCGTTGCCATGACCGTATCTGCCGTTGTATCGCAGTACCATCACAGATACTGTGAGAGCTCCAACAGTCCCGTCTTTGGGCACATCTGGGTAAGAAGACCATAAAAAAAAAGAAATGAGAAAAAAAGAAAAAAAAAAACACCATTCTGGACCCGACCAGATCGACCTTGGCCCTGAACGCACGCGCTGACCTTGAATAGATCATTGTACTCAACGCTCTTGCTGTCACAATTGCCATGTATTGTCTGGTTCAGTTTTACGTCCAACTCAAAGACGCCCTCGCCGAGCACAATCTCTTCATCAAGATTGTAGCGATCAAACTGGTTGTGTTTCTTTCCTTCTGGCAAGCGTCTGCCATCTCTGTCGGCACGTCTACGTTAAATATTGTCCGTGCGAATGACTTTTTGGCGTACCCTGATCTCAAGGTCGGCGTTCCGGCCTTGCTACTCTGCGTGGAAATGGCCATGTTCGCTGTCCTCCACCTCTGGGCTTTCCCATATGCGCCATATGTTCCGGGAGCATCCCGTACTTTTTACCCTGTGCCTGACTTGGACAAGGCCAGCCCGTCTGTTGAAAATCAACGGCATCCGCCTGCCGGCGGGATTATGGGCCTTGGTGCTATTGGTGATGCTCTCAACGTATGGGATTTCATCAAAGCCTTCGGTAGAGGAATGAGGTGGCTGTTCTGCGGCGTCAAGCGTCGCAAGGAGGATATCAGTTACAGGCTGGATCATGTGACTGAAGATGCCAATATGGATCGACACCGGGATCACAAGCAAGGTCCAGGCTCATATGACGATCTACAGTATGGGACAAACCCATTTCGGCCGACGATACAAGATGACGACCAACAATCACCGCCGTACCATCCTCCTAGAAGGCCTGCATTGGCAGAGCGAGTTGGACTGATGAATCATGCCCAGCCGAACCCCGAAGCTCAGGCGTATGCGCAGTCGCGTTCGGTGCCACCTCCACGTCCCGTGCGAGATCCCCCATCATACGAAGCACCATTCCAGCCCAATTATCATCATCACATCGACCCGCAGGAAATCGGCGTGGCACATGGGCACTACGAGCCTCATTTTGCATTAAACCGCATGCAGCCAGCACCAGCGCTGATCAATGGGCATCCCATAGGTCAAGCACTATGGGGACCACCAGAACCTCGTCAGATGTGATACTGTAGCACGGTGCGCGTCGCGATTGCGGTTGTTTGGGAGTCATTTTTCGCTGGAGCTGTGTGCTATTGATTTTTTTTTCGGCATTTTTTTTCTTATTCATGATACCACGACATTTGCAGTGACTTTTTTTTTTTCATCCTTTCGCCTTGAATCAGAAAGAGATTTTCCTCATTCTTTGGTTTATACGGAGCGACTTCAATCAACGAAGTTGGCAGGCAAACAACTTTTATCTTGTTGCGCGAATTTTTTCTTCTTCTCTTTCTTTCCTCGAGCTCATCCTCTATGATTTGACTTGGAGCGACCGTGGCGGCAATACCAATATACCCCCGATGAAGCTATTTGGGCGCATTTACATACCTAGTAGATTTAGTATATATTAACCTATTTCAAAGCCAGTCCTTGATCCTTACGTGGAAAATTATGCACGGAGTCGTGCGAGAACATAAGGAGGGAGAAAGTCGAGGGTGTTAGATGAAATCAAGAGGCGCATGCGACTATCGAGGCTGAGACCAGCGAGGCATATGCGTCCGTGTATAGGCGTGTTATCAAGACGACTTGCCAAGGACAACGTTGTATGATGAGGCTTGCTAGTCTTGATTTTCTCCATTTTTGGTCTTTTGTCTTTTTCAATCTAAATAGAGTATATAAAAGTTGTAACTTTGTAGAGATGTATAGCGATATGTAAAGAAATATATACAAATATATACAGATATATAAAAATAAATATTATTTAAGAATATAAGCGTGCTGGTTTTTTCCCCCCGAAAACAGCGATAGCAAAAAAGCTTGAATTGGATCTTGCTAGATAGTCGAAATAGCTGGTCGATTTGCAAAAATGCCCAAAGTTTTTTCTCTTCCTTTCTTTTTGTAGATAAAACAGGTATAGAAATACAAAGTGTCATCCATGTGGAGATGGGGAAAAATAATAATAAAATAACGCCTTATAATATGACATGCTCACTGGCTAAAGATTTGATTGGTCCTCATCCACTTGCTGGGGCCTTTTTCTCCCTTGGAGCCCAATTTCATACATTCTTTTCATCTCGTACATGGCTGCTTGCGTATTGCGGTAGTGGTCATCTTCTTTTTTTTTTTTTTTTTTTTTTTTTTTAAAAAAAAAATGTATATTCGGACTTTCCCCTTTATCGGCGAGTTCGCTTCTCACGATCGCTTGCCAAATTCCCGACTCCGTCTTCGCTTCGTCTCTTGCGTCCACGATCTTCTCGGTGCTCTCTTCTGTCGTTCAGCTGAATGCCTCCGCCATCTCGCGGACCGCCTCTGATACCTCCTCCACCTGCACCCCAATTGCCTCCACTGTGCTGTCCATCGCTTCGATGTCGGCTTTCACGTCCCCCCCCCATGGAGTCGCGCCCTCCCATTTGTGGAGGTGGTCCCATGGGGTCACGCAGTTGACGCCGAGACTCACGATCCTCTCGACTGCTGCCGTGTTCTGGACCGCCGCCACCCGTGGATCGCCGATCTCGACTCTCGCCATGGTCTTTGCTGTCACGATCCCGCTCTCTGCTGCTCCGTCTTGATGGCCGGCTGGACCGGTCCGATCGCCCTTCACGATCGCCTCGAGATCGATCATGCTCTCTTCTGGGGTGACCTTCGCCACCATTTGAGGATGCCCAGCCCCCATCGTTGCGTTCTTGACTTATAGTCGGTATGGGTGAGCCACCTGCAAGAATTTGAATATCCGAATTAGCTAGAAATGGGCGTGGCTGGTTGTGTCGAGCACCGCTCCCCCGCTGCGGGTCAGGCATAGTCGCTTGTGCTTGTTGCAGAGTATTGTTAATTCCGGCGATCTGTCGCCTGCCACCACCACGTCCTGTGCGATCGCCTGCAGACGGCCCAGTGGGGGTCTCCGTGTCTGCAGAAGACCCGCCTCTGGCGTTATGCGAAGAACGGTCGGGGGTGTTGGCGCTCCCATGAACCTGATGGCGATGATGACTCTGTGGACCGCTGTGAGAGGCTGGTGATGATGATGGTGGACCTGCTAGCTGGGCAAGACGGTCTGGATGCACACCAGAACCGGGTGTTGAGCTCATAGCAGCTGGAGACGGCTTCTCTCCACCAGGGGCAAAATTTCTGTTTCGCCCCGAGAGCGGACCAGCCGATGCTCCAGACGAGGATGGTGTTTGCGGTGCACCTCCCGAGTCATAACCACGCCTGCCACGAACAGACGCAGGGCCGGTGGGAGGGCCGACGGGAGGACCGCTTGGGGGTCCAGCACCTCCTCTATCGGGAGACGGTGCTCTTGGTGTTTCCGTGCCGCCGCCGTATCGATTGTCTGGCCGACCTGATGACAAGGAAGGCTGGTTGTGTCCGCTGCGGCTTGCTGTGCCGCGGCCCCGACTACGAGGTCCAGAAGGAATATCAGGCTGAGTATTGGAAATTGGGTTGAGGCGACCATAGTTTTGATCTTGATGCGCCTTGCGATTATCGAAGTCTTGATGTCTTCCTCCTGCCCGCTGAAACCCAGAAGCATCACGAGCCATATCTGGAGGAGGGATCCTCTCGCCGTCTCTTAGAGGTCGCTCACCTCTAAAACTGGCTGGTAGAGGCGATTTATCCCTAGGATCATGGCTGTTATTTGCGCGCTGTTCCGGAGGAGGAGCACGCGATTGACGATCGTCATACGCTGCTGCCGGTGCGCCTTGGTCGTTTGCGTGCCGGCTGTGTCGTCGTGGGGATTGAGCTATGTGATTGCGATCGCGTCCGTCATCTCTCATAGAGCGAACAGGAACACTATGAGGACCTGCCTCCCTATCTCTATCACCGACCAAAGCTCCGCGCGGTGTGTTGATGGAGTTCATGATAGCGCCGCCATCGTCACCAACACCGCCACCACCTGAACGACGGGTGCGTGAAGAACGATCAGAATCATTTCCTCGAGTTGGTCTATCGGATATTTCCTGGGCAAACAGTGCGGCTCTTTCGGGATTCATGGACGGCTCATTTGGAACAGACAAATTTGTAGTGCCAGGCACTGCTGTTTCACCGGGTCGATCATGCGATCTCCCTCCGCGCGAGTCACGGTGTGAGCGCTCATGGTCCTGCGGCATCGGGCGTGAGGGGAGTTCGGCGCGACCTGATTCGTCCATGTTGTCTGCTGGGCCACGCTCAGTCGAGTCTCTCCCGCGGCTAGGACGGTCCGCATCCGATGGCCGATTGTCTCGATGCTCTTTAGATTCACGGCCATCCCCCATATCTCGTCCCTCCCTACCGTCACGATTATCCCGAGGACCCCGCATGTCCCTGCCATCTCTACGATCAAGTCCACTGCGTGATTGGCTAAATCGATCTTGCGAGAAATATCCTGGGATGGGAACGTCGGGACGGCTGGGCAGATGATGTGATGGTCGCTCCGGCAGTTTGTGGCTGCCAAGCTCAGACTTACCCACAGCGGGTTTCGGGGTCGATGACCGAGACTGACCTGCGGGTTCGCCGTGCTTCGCATTATCTCGAGTAGAATCAGTTGGCTTAGAAGGCAAGGGTTCCTTGAGGGTACTACCGCTGGATACTACATCACGCGCGGCGTCTTTGTCCTGCACCTCTCCGTCCTCCTCTTCTGCAGTAGAGACTTTGGTAGCGAGTGCCCTGCAGAAGAACTATGTCAGCAAACGGTTCCGGATAAAATAGTGTCGGTTATGTAAAATTCCCTACTTGTCGTTTTGAGGTTTGAAATCAGGCGCACTGGGGCGCAGGTTAGTTCCAGATTGCGGTGTATTAGCTTCTTGTCGGGACGCAGCAACCTGAGCACAAGTTAGCATTTTCCTTTTTTTTTTTTTTTGGCCAAAAGACAGCAAGACAAATAGGCTTGTATGGACCTACCGCATTTTGGCGAAAAGCTTGAACCATGACCCATTTTGTCTTTCGTCGCTGTAGTTCCGACATGGCTCCTTGTGCAGCGACGGAGAGATCTACACGACCACCTTCCTCGCTATCAGGAGCAGTTTTTGCCGCGGCCTCACGCTTCGTAATGTTCTGCAGCTGTGCGATGAACTGCGTGGCCATGAAATCCACAGCAGGGAAGTGATCAAGAACACATTTGAGCACCGTAATACCATTCCGAATATGCATCCATTCAGATCCCCCTAGGCAGTTTTTAAGTGCCATGTTGAGATTTTTGTGCCACCTGAACAGCAGATCCCGGAACTGTGCATGTTCCACGAAAGTTTCTGGTTTGCCCTCAGCATTCAGGTTAAGAGCGAAGCCAAAGTGAGGATGCTCAGCAGGCCCTTTACCCTCATTCTCGTAGGCGCCGAGTTTCGAGGCGCCTTTTGTGGTCTTGGATTCCTTTTGCGCAGGCAGAAGCTCATTCTTATGCCATCTTGAGAGGTCCTCCAATACGAGTTTTAGGAAACGGCCGAGGTACTCTGCCTCTCGAACTGTACACGTAAATATGAGAGAACGAAGTCGGTTGGCGTTGAACAAACGATCGTAGAAAGACATTAGCCTAAACGCAGGAGCGTTCCACTCGTGCAAGGCTTTGATGAAGCGAAATGTAAACTCTGCGTCGGCAGGGGACATCAACACACGTGGGAGCACGCATTGCTCCAGCAAAACATCAGAGATTCCCTCTGGCTTCGCAGACGGATCTGGGAAGGAGGTTTGGAACAGCCTTGTCAAGAAATACTTCCATTTTGCTTTGCGCAAACCGTGTTCACTGAGCTCATCCAAAAGATAGCCCTGCAAGTCCATCAGTTCCTTACGTTTCTCATTTCTTCGGTCCACGGCTTTGCGGCTCATGTCGGACCTATCGCTTGAAAGAGTCTGCCATTCACTCATTATGCGTTGACGTTCCCGTATGTAAACCTCCTCGGGGAAACACACGTCGCCAAGCTGCAACGCCCAAAAAGTTGTGTACAGTTCAGGGGCAATCTTCTGCCACACCTCAGGGCGCAAGGTAGCTTGAACTGAATCAATAATTGGTTGCATAGTACTGATAGTCGTGCGGATAAGGGAGACGCCTCCCGACTTCTGCAAGTTTGATGATTAGCAAATGCTTTGAAGGGCCCGCAATCTCGCTATAAACCAAAGAATACATACCGGTTCTTCTGCAATATCTGTAGGGTCCAAATCACCCACGACTTGAGGTTCCTCGCTCTGAACCTTGGTCTCGGACATGTCAACGTCACCCTCTTTGTCAACAATGGACTTCGTAGCAACCTCCTTTTTCTTATTCCTACTCTCCTTCCAGGGAAATATTCGTTGAGCGAGACTGGTTCTTCCAATCAGAAATGCTAAGCTGGGATCGAGACCATACGACTGAATTAGCTCCGAAATTGAAGGAACAGTAGCATCGAAAGCATTTGGCTCGAGATTGCTCCACAAAAAGTCGAGGTATTGGATCAAGATCTGGTGAGAGTCATCGACGACAGTTGACAAGTACTTGATGTGTGCCTCGTCCTCTGGGACCTGAAAGATGGCGGCTTGTCTGTATTGCGCAAGGTTCAATAGCAGTCGCGCTGCCAAGTTCGACTTCTCAAGGGCTTGTATCAGGCGTTTGGAACTCTTCACATTGTCGAATCGGCGGTCTTGGGCTCTGATAAGAGTGTGTCGTCTTAGCCACGCACCGCCCGCCATAGACAAGACTTGGTAATCAGTAAAATCTGCTGCATCTACAATACCACCCATTGAGGATATGAACTCTTTGAGAATGATCATGTCGGTGGAGTTGCCACGAAAAAGTTGATCATTGACGTATTGTAGAACGGGTGTAGGACTTAGCAGTTGGTATCGGCGAAAGACCTTGCCTGAAAACCGTGACAAAGCTTGCAGCCACTTGCTGGTCGTGAGGGCATGCTCAGCCTGAGTGCGGCTTCGAGATTTACCCAGAGAACTTAGAAGTGACCAAACGAGGACGTCGTATGAAAGATCGGTGAAGTACTTTGCACACTCAACGAACGCTTCAATCAGGTTCGGGTAAGATTCCAACTGCTCAAAGGCAACTCGAAACACAATACCAGGAGATGAATAGCTTGTTTTGGCAAGTTGCTTCGCCATCTCGCTCAAATTAGTCAAAGAAACTCGTTTCATTGTTCCTCGAGTTTCTGAGGTTGCTCTCGCGAAGACGGTCTTCATGGCAGGCAGCCTGGATATTTGTCCCTCAAACCATTCGGCGTACATTGAATATCGCGTAGTAAGGGGAAAACGTTTTAACAGATCCCAGATGGCGTTGACGACGGATGCATTGGCCCTGGTGTGACTAAGCGCGGGCAACAGTAATCGTCGCAGAAGATCATGCCATCGTGTGAGATTGGAATCTGATGTATCATCAATAAGACTTCTTGCGCCGATACGCGCAAGCTTGGAGAGCAAAGCCTCGTCCTTGCCGATGTTGACACCTGAGAGATTCAGAAAGGTATTGCAAAGTGTGAAGACATCATCGACAGTTTGGCAGACGGGTATATTGTCCGCCCATTCGTCCCAGTAGAAGCGATAATTCTGATTTTCGTTGACATCGAATTTCTCGGGAAATGGCCATCGCCATTGCTTCTTGACTGGTGGCCTCTGCAGTCGCACACTTCCTTTTGGCATACCTGATTGATCAATATCCAAAAGCCCCTTACTAGGCACCTCCATGGAGGTTGTTGCTTGAGGCTTCGCATCGTTGAATACCTTTTCGAGACTGACATGAAGGATACGGTGAATTCTTTGGAGGACATCGGGGTAAATTTCCGGGATCCAGGGGAAGCGGCCAAGAATGAATAACGACTCAGGGATGGCCCCAATAGTGAGAAGTTGAGTCAAAAGAGACACTTTCTGTTCTAGCGGTTCGGGGAGTTTTGGTTTGTTTTCCATTTCATCTCGAGCCTGCTGTTTGTGGTCGGTCTCGCTCTTTTTCACCACATCTCGTTTCGGTATATTTGTGGCATTCGGGTTGTCATCGTCCCCTTGAGGCAAAACTCCAGCCATGAGCAGCGCGTTCATCTGCCCCCCCCCTCGGCTTGCCCGTTCTTCTTGTTCTAGCCTTTCCACTTCAGCCTCGCGAATCTTCTCCATGGCGTCGTCCGGGGGTGATAAGTGAGGATATAAATCAGTAATGGACAAGAACCCAACCTTGATCAATAGTGCAGCAAGGTAGAGTAAATTCGCGGGAAGCACGTCAGCCTTGTCGCGCATTTCGGAGTTGTAGAAAAGCAACTTGAAGCCGAGAAGCTGTGCAGCGACCCTATTTCCCGGGGGAGGCAACGTTTTGGTTTCCTCCATCCATTGTTGCTGAAAATCGGCGTCATCGGCGCCCTCTTCACCATTTATAAACCTGGCTTGCTCCAGATCAGTAGCACTAACTCGTCTTCCTCCAAGTTCAAAGAAAGCACCTAGGTGAGTTTCTCGAGCTCGCTCCCAGAACGCACAATCTCGAGCAAGTTTCTGTCGGGTAATTGCTTGCTCGTCCTCCTCTGTAGCTGTCCATTGCATATAATCCGGATTGGCCCACAGAGGGAGTCCACCAGCGAACTCGGAGTCATACTTGAGATGCGATCGAGGCCACCAGGAACTGACTCGAAGAAATTTGATGAAAAATTTGTACTGCTTTATCAACACGGCTGCGGCAACATCTAGCGTCACATCAAGCGCGCGTCCAACATCCAAATCGAAAGTCCCAATGAGTCCCTTGACACGTTCGAAGGTCTGCTGGGCCAATTCTGGAGGAGGCGGCGATGCGCTGTTCGTTGAGAAAAGTTCTGTGATGAGTTTCGAGTATCCCTCAGTCTCTTCTCTGAGCAGGTTGTAATTCGCTTGTCGGTACAACAAGTTCGTGGCCTGACGGACACCCAACCTGGCAAAATTGTCCCTAATAAGACCTAGCTGTTGGAGGATAGGAGCATCCAATATTTGGCGCATTAACGCTGGTGAAACTTCGGTTGCCACCAGAAAGTCCCGGAGTGCGGGTCGGTATAGCGCAGAATCGTTATCCACGATAATAGCCAGGGAATCCAGAAAAAGAGTATGCGGGGCAAACGCGTAGGCATCCTTAATAACGTCCGTGTTCTCCTCGCCTAGAATTTCTTTAACACATGCTCCAGCATCGACAGCGTCAACTTTATTTTCAACGACTGCCTGAACGAATTCCTGGAAGAGAGCAGAGAGCTCAGTAATGTCAACATCTTCACGTGCTTGGACTCCTTGTCGTAGCACTTCTTGCCGGCCCCCTTCGTTCCATTTAGTGATTTTATCATCTGTAAGGTTCTCGTACTGATAGTTCGACCGCACGGGCGAGTTTGTTCGTCGAGCAGGTTCTGATGGAAGTTTTGCCGATACCGGAGAGTTTGCGGCTTTCGAGACTTGTATAGAGCCAACACTGGCATAGTTTTGTCGTGATGCAGACGGCGAGCCAGGTACTGGTTTGGCTGGCGAAGGGGGGTGTGGTTGCGTTTGCGTGGGAGCCTGGTTCGCATGATGGTTTCGTTGTTGATTGTATTGCTGGTTGTGGTGAAACCCGTTCCCTCCGCGACCACTATTTTGAGAACTATCACGGCGATTGGAACCTCCACGATGGCCTTGAGCGAAGTGGCCACCTCTACCCCTTCCACGGGCGCCATCGTGATTTTCTTGTTGGACCAGATTTGTTTCCCCAGGTCGATGAGGAGATGGTCTGCCTCCGTCGCCGGACGGTCGGTCGGGCCTCTTTCGTTTGGGAGGCATGACTCAATGATGCGCAGTCACCCTTTTTGATGTTTTGCGTTATGTCATTTGCGCCACCAATGATAGGACGGATGTTCTTGAAATGCAAAAAAAGAATCGATGATTCGAGCGGTTAAAAGATAGAGACGACGCTCGAGGTCCCGCAGAACAACTAAGAAGAAGAAGACTTGGTGAGAATGCTTGCGGTTGCAGGAGGAAAGGAGGAGAATTTGCGAACAAATAAAAATATCAGAAGATCTGTCGCGTAATCGAGTAACGCTTTGACGCGGAGAGAACAAAAATGACCGTTCCCAGTACTCAGGTTCGCCTTTCCCCCGTCAGGAAGGTCAATGGCACGATCTCCACTGTCAAAGGACTTTGTATGGTGAGGCTCGGCGATGCGTGATGGTGCGTTGAAACGCAGGACGGACAAAAGATGGCTGATCAAGAGCTCCCAGATTATCGCCTCAGACCTTATCGTGGTTGCTCCCACGCACTGGGCTTAAGCTCCGGAAGACAGACAATTTTGAGTCACGTGGACTACCATGTCTAGGGCCCACTTGCGACATCATCAATGCCAGAAGGTGATTGGACGAGAGCTGCACGGGCCCTCTACCAGTTGACGACAAATTTAGCTTGTACGAGAGCCCAAAAACTCCCACCTTGTTACACGGTCACAACTCTCATTGTATCTTGTCTTGGGAGACACGGCATCACGAGGGGATCACGGTACATACGGCAAGTGCATCACGTCGTTCAAACAGCACAAAACGAAAGACAAGCAATATTATTGGACCACTATTTGCATAGCATCTCCGTTATTGAGGCTGGACAGGACTGGTAGTTCTTCCTCTTTTGGAAATATCACAATGGATCAAGGAATACCTACAAATAGCGGGCTACCGACTAAATATGGTCAGTTGTGTTTCCTGGTCTTCGGGATTTGCTCGCGCTCCTTTTTTTGCCTTTCCTCTCATCCCCCCCCCCCCCCCCCCCCCCCCCCCGGGCCAATACCATCTAGCATACCCTCAACCAGAGCATGACTCCTTCACAGTACATTCGTTCTCATTGAAATCTGGGAGTATAGTGACTGAATACCTGTAAGAAAGAAAGCACTCACAGCCTGAAAATCCGTTCGCCGCTTTAATACCAGACCAGCAAATTGCCATCGTTCCTCAATTCACCCTCGAATCGGGAATCACTCTCCGTAACGTGCCCGTTGCGTATACCACGCGTGGCAAGCTCAATGAGGAGGGAAACAATGCCATGGTTATTTGCCATGCCCTCACGGGAAGCGCTGACGTGAGTGACTGGTGGGGACCATTATTGGGCGGCCCTGGACGGGTATTCGACACCTCGAGATTCTTCATCGTTTGCATGAACAGCCTGGGCAGTCCGTACGGGACTGCTAGTCCGGTCACCGCAAAGGACAATGACGAATCAAAGGGCCGCTATGGTCCTGAGTTTCCTCTTACCACGATACGGGACGATGTCAAGTAAGCGCAGTTTTCGATCCATCCAGGGGAAAATGTTCTTACCCTATGTTTCTGCTCAACCCATGACCTCGGTTCCATTTCCTAGTGTTGCGAGCAGAAAGAAGAAGCCGATTACGAAGTAGTCAGATGAAACACGTCGCGCTAACACATTGCCAGCCTCCACAAGCTCCTGTTGGATGATTTGGGAATCAAACAAGTCGCCGCAGTCATTGGAGGCTCGCTGGGAGGCATGTTCGTCCTGGAATGGGCGTATCTAGGCAAAGACTACATTCGATGCATCGTTCCAATCGCCACTTCGAGCCGACACAGCGCATGGGGCATCAGTTGGGGTGAAGCACAACGACAAAGCATCTACGCTGATCCCAAGTATGACGATGGGTATTATCCGTTTGACGATCCGCCGGCTACAGGACTGGGCGCGGCTCGAATGGCCGCGCTGCTTACATATCGGAGCCGGAACTCGTTTGAATCACGTTTCGGCCGCAACATCCCAGATCCCTCCAAGGTTCAAACCATCAACGATAGACAGCGACCGCGTGCGAGTACGCCGTCAGAGGCGAACTTCCATATCCACAACGACGGACACAACATTAAGCGCACAGCCATTTCGCGCCAGGGTAGTGGGTGTAGCGTACAGGCGGCATCATCATCATCATCATCATTATCCCCCGTCTCTCCTGCCGATGTTCCCGATCCACAGTTTCACGGGCCAGGAAAGACTAGTCGTGTTGGTGAAGAAGATAAAAGTGATGAGAGCCTCACTGGCGGAGACTTGACCCTGCCAAAATCCAATTACTTTTCTGCCCAGTCATATCTACGATACCAAGGAACCAAATTTGTCAAGCGGTTTGACAGCAACTGCTACATAGCCATGACACGAAAGCTTGATACGCATGACGTTTCGCGAGGGCGGGCAAATACAGTTGGCGAGGCCCTTGCTCTGATTGAACAGCCTACGCTGGTGCTGGGCATTGAGAGCGATGGACTCTTTACGTTTGCAGAGCAGGAGGAAATTGCGCATCATATCAAGGATGCACGTTTAGAACGTATCGACAGTCCAGAAGGTCACGATGCCTTTCTGCTGCAATTCGAACAGGTGAACAATTATATCTTGAGTTTCCTGAAGCAAGTGCTCCCCGATATTATGAGCAAGCAAGGCGTCGCACCAGAGGAGACGGGTGTGGGCAAATTGACCAAGTCTAGCACGTTTGGTGAGGCCGAAGTGGAAGACATTACAGCATGGTAGCAATCTCGTCTATCGCGGTCCGGTGTTGTGTTCAGTCTTTTTTTTTTTTTTTTTTTTTTTTTTTTTTTTTTTTTTTTTTTTTTTTTTTTTTTTTTTTTTTTTTCTTTTTTTTTTTTTTTTTTTTTTTT
>SRPU01000447.1:0-18730 GCA_018360185.1 Claviceps lovelessii | reverse complement strand
AAAAAAAAAAAAAAAAAAAAAAAAAAAAAAAAAAGGTTAAGAATGGAAAAGTATAGAAAAGAAAGGGCAGTGTAGAAAGGGATAGGGAATAGAAAAACAAGAAACAAACGCAAACAAGAGCGTTGAAAAAAAGGGGCCAAAAAAAACACAAGTTGCCAAAGCAGAGCACACGTACCCCCCAGTACAGCCTCCGAGTTCCCCTTCCCTCGCTGCCTCTCCGGCATCGCCCTCTCCCCACACCACACCAACAGCTGCTTCATCCTCCTCGGCTCCGGCAAATCCCCCGCAATATGCTTGTAAAACTCCCGGGCCTCGACCTCGCGATGCGGCGTCGCCGTCTGCCCACTGTCAATCAGCGAGCCGGCCCTCCTTCCCCTTGACCCGAGACTACTCCGCCTGTTGGACTTGCCGCCCTTTTTGCGCATCTCCTTGTTTCGGTTGATGATGGGGGTGTCGTTCATGGGGAGCGCGATCTTGGACGACTCCGCCGGCCGTCGCGGCGTTGGCGATGGCTCCCATCTTCGCACTGGTTTCGCGGCTTTGGAAACCACCACCGCCTTTGCTGCGCCGTTTGGGTGCGACGAGTCATCCTTGTCCGCCGTGGCAATCCTCGTGGTGCTATTTCTCGTCGTCCTCCCACGCGCTTGTGGCGGCTCCTCTTGCGGGCTCTTCTGACTGGCCTTTAACCGCGTTGATTTCCGCTGCCCCGTTCTTGACCTCGATTTTGACACTGACGGGCTCGCTACAAGACTGGGCTCTTCCGCCTCGTTGATCTCCGGAATGGTCGCAGCTGGTACTGCTTGTGATACCGCATCGGTAATGTGTGTGTTGCCGTCACTCGTTGTCGTCGCCGACGTTGCCGCTGCCGGCGGCTCCTCCGTCCTAACTCGCTTTGACTTTCGAATAAATTGAAAATCATCGTCGCACTCAAAACCACTCGGGGCTGGATCATCTCCAATCATCAGTACACTCACCCTTCAAGAGTTTTTTTCAGAAAAACACAGCCCTTTTCGGGGGGGGGGGGGGGGGGGGGGGGGGCACCTCCCTCAAAACACCATCGGCCTGCCATGGGAAAGCAAAACGTAAATAAGATAAAATAAACCTACCAGCCGGGCGGCGCTTACTTTTTCGGCGATCTTGCTGGTCGCTCATGCTACGAAGTTCTAGCGCCTGTTGAGTAGCCACAAGGGTCGTCATGGATGGCTAATTTCGTAACTTCATGGGCGGGGGGGAGGGGTGTTGCATATGCGATGTTGAAGATGGAAATGAAAGGGTGATATCAACGAGCGGCGAATTGGTGTATATTGTCTTTCTTTTCGTTGTTGTTTCGTTTTGATTTCGATGCCGATATGGGTATCGGCAATGTGCAAATGATGGCGAAGCACCTTTCGCGGGAGAGGGGTGCTTTTATCTTGTCGCGCGAACGATAATGCAGAGCTCGATGGGGGCTTTGTCGCGTCCACTTTGTCGCGTCTGTTCTGGCAGCCGGCGCACACAGCTTGTCGAACCGTCCGTATCTTGTTTGTCGTCTTCTTCCCCAAGACGAAGTCAATTCGCGCAAAAGAGGGGGTTTATGCCGGGCAGGGAGCAACGCCAGGCGCGGAATTGGCGACGCTTTGTCGTGTAGAGAGAGCTTGCCTCGTCTTGTTTACTTCCGAGACGACGAACGATGTGTCTGGAGTACACTAAACCATTTTGGGCCGCGTTCCGCCCCCCACTCGACGCCGTTCCACTGCCACATGGATGACTCATCAGCCACCAGACATCCATCGGGATTTTTTTCGCAGCCGTTGTCTAGTCGTACAACATGAGATGCGGCGTCTCAAGCATGACTGCAAATACATCTTGTCCGGGGGGGAATAAATCAAGGCTCATTGCTCTTTCATTACGCTCAAGTTGCAACCAAGTCCATGGCGCACATGTCGCTTGAATGTTATGGCCGCAACATGTGCTCTTATCCAGCACAATTATCACCACATAAAGAAAAAAAAAAGAGAAGCGAAGAAGACGAAGGAGAAGAAACCAGAAAAGAAACAGAGAAAGAGAAGGGGAGGGGGAGGGTGGGATGAATCAAATAAAATGAAAAGAATACTACAATAAATTGGTACTGAATATACGTCGTTGCCAACATACTACCCTAGTAGCTCCTTATTACCTATTGCTACTAAAACAACTGCCAAATCAAAGCATTTCAAAAAAAAAAAAAAAAAAAGGGTTACCTGACAGAATACGTATTTGTCCGCAACGCCACGACACGACAAGCCCTGTCCAACACCTTTTGATGTGCGTGTGCTGTGTAGAAATGTACATAAACGAGTATGCAACAACCCAAGAGACAAAGTCGAGCCTCTTAATTGCCAGACGCCAAAGCCCGCTACAGGTAGGTCAGACCTGAAAATCCCTCCGAGACTTGTGCTCTGAAATAGTCACCACTCATCTCCTTTTGTCCTTGCCGTTCATTCCGTACACCAATTCCAAGTTCCAAACATATCATTCCATTTTCATCAAAAAAATTGTTGTACAGGGCAAAAGCGTTGGCAACAGTAAGAAAAAGAACGCTGTCTGCTCAGGATACTGACCTGATGACCCATAAGTGTTTGCTTCTGTAGATCCAAGGGGGTCAATTGACAATTGGAAAAAAAAAAAAAAAAAAAGAGAAAAAAAGGAGAAAAAGTAAAAAGTTTGTTTTATGAATCTATACCGATTGGCGAGGCGCAAGCGTCGTAGAGTGAAAGAGTTATGAAGAAAAGAGCCCTGTGTGAGAGCCAAGACGTTTGCCTCGCGCCACATGGATCATCATTCAGCCGTCCAAAACTAGTCGTTCCTTGCTGGCTCATGATCCTATGAGAAGCGACGCTGAACTCCTTGTCCGGCCATGACTTGTTGCTGATTCGGCATAGGTCCTGCCATTCCGTATGGGTTCATTTGCGCGTTGTATGGCTCAACAACTTGTGACATGAAAGGTCCGTGAAGACCCTGTTGTTGGGTGACGGGACAATCTTTGTGCGCCAAGAGTAATGTCTTCAAGTTCACAACCTCTTCTCTGAGCTGTGTTATTTGCGCCGTGAGAGCATCATTCTCGCTGCTGTACATTTCAACCTTATTCTGAAGGTTGGCGAGCCACTGCTTCTTGCGTTGTCTGCATTTGAGCGCAGCAACTCTGTAAGAAAAAAAGGTAACGAGGGTTAGTTCACCAAGAACGGGAGGAAGATTGAATGGCTTTTTTGGGCAGCGGGACAGAAAGCACCATACCGATTTCTTTCCAAAAAATTCTTGCGTTTCTCCTCGTCTGTCATCTTGACCTTGGGATTTCCGTCTTCGCCCATCATGTCATCATCTTCTTCATCGGAATCATCTTCGTGAACACTCCCGTTAACAGTGTCGGTGTTACTCTTTGGCTTTTTAGTGGGAGGAGCCTTTGCCGGCACGTCGTCAGCTTTCCTTCTTCCGTTTGCCACAGCTGTCGTCTTTTTACCCTTGCCCTTGGGCGCAGGCTTCGCTTGCTCGCTGTCTCCAGACCCATTAGTCCCTTCGCTAACTCCTCTCGATACACCTTTGCCACTGGACATTTGGGGCGACAGATTTGGATTTGGCGCCGAGGTCGTTGGCGCTGGATGGGCGTGCGTTGGCGCGTTAGATGTGTTGAATTGACTTGACGCTTGAGCGCCGTTCCTACTCTGCGCACCCTGGGCGAGCATAAACAAACCGTTGGCCGCGTCGTTGTCGTGAGGGTCAAACGGTCCTGATGTATGTTTTTGCTCTGACTTGACAGCCGATGTGCCGTTAGGCACATCAGAAGGCTGCGAGGTTGGTGGTTGTGCTGCTTGCCGCTGCTGCTGCTGCTGCTGCTGCTGTTGATGTTGATGTGACTGCTGCTGATTTTGAGGTTGCTGCTGTGATTGTTGTTGTTGCGGATGTGGTTGGTGCTGGTGGTGTGTGGACGAAGTTTGTTCACGCTTGGCAGCAGCTGCGCTTATGGCAGTTCGATGAAAATCGATTGTACTGGGAGTTGCGCCGCCGCTAGCGAGTTGTGCAAAGAGAGCCTGGGAATTTGGACTTGGGGCAGGAAACATAGACCCGCTGCCGCCAGGCGTGAGACCAGATCGCAATGAAGACTCGTTCGGTGTCGGGAATCCTCCTCGAAGATGATGCGTGTCGCTGAAGTAGTCGTTGGCTGGTCCTGACAACATGGCAGGACTCAAGGGACCGGTGCGCAACGAGCCACCTCCCCAGTTGAAAGGTGTCGAGTTGCCGCCAGGAAGGAGCGAAGATGGCGAGGTCAAGGATGCCACAGAAGGCAATTTCGTGCCTCCTGGAGTCTCAGGGCCTCCACCGCCCCCGAAAGACTGTTCGAAGGGATTGGGCTCCAGACTGAGAGATCCGCCAACTTGGCCAGCGAAGAAGTCGGGTGTGTTGTTTGCTTGCGGTTGTGGACCTGGTCGAGGGGGAGGAGCGAGAGGCTTCGTGGGTTCCGCATTAGACACACCGTGTAGCTTCACAGCGGAGTCGACCTTGGATCCCGGCACCGGATCTGCACGAAACGACACGAAAACAACGACTTGTCAGTCAAGATGACGATGACAGGCTACTGCCGGTGATTGAGGCTCAGATGGGAGAGAAGGAGGGAGGGACAGAGGGGTTGCTCAATAGGGCAAGTAAAGGGTCGGTGTTGACAAGTCCACGTGAATGACGACAAGGTGGAGCAGAACAAGAGGGATGAGTGTGCGAGACGAATACCAGGGGAAATTGGAATGGGAACAGGAAAGGAAGTATGTGAGGCTCAAAGAGATGCTTCAATGTGTGGCTCACCTTGCCGCGGTGTCGTGTTGGTTGACGGTTTGGGGGACTTCGACTCAGGTGTAGGAGAAGTCCCCATGATGACACAATGCTGCGTGCGTGTAGAATAATATTTGGGGGGGGGGGGGGGGGGGGGGGGTTAGGATGTGCTCCGTGTTAGGTGGGGTGAGTAGGCTCGCAAAGATGGGACGCGGTCGAGCGAGTAAACTGGCAGGGGAAAACAACTGATGAGGTCAGAGACGTCAACAGATGTCAGAGGCGTTTATCTTTGAGCAGGATTAGTGCCGCGGTTGAGGCAAGCGGTACCAACCAAGACGGCGTTGTCTAGCCCGGGTGGGAATTTTGACACACGCGCAGCACCACTTACGCTGAGCGCGTTCGGGCTCAGGTAGGCGAAAGCGAAGAAAAAAAAAAAAAAAAAAAAAGGTACCACGCCGCGACGATAGATTAGACGGTTGCCCAAATGTACAAGTGGTACGTCGCAGACCGGAAGATTTCGATTGTAACCAAATGTGGCCGGGCGCACACAGCTCAGTGTGGGATTGCGTCGAGCAGGCGAGGATCGTGAAGGGGCACGAAATTTGCAGAGAGGAAGACGTCAGAGATGACGTTGTGAAGAGGCGGCGAAAAAAGAAGGCGCAGAGGAAAAAACCGAATGGCGGCGGCCCGGGGGGGTTTCATGGACTCTTTGCCTCTGTGTGTCAGGGTGCCTTTGACTCTGGCTCCTTCCCTCTTTCCTTCTTCCCCTCGGGGGGGGGGGGGGGGGGGGGCAAATGGGGCAAAGGGGTCGACAGGGAAGGAGCAACGCAATGAGCGTGACTGGCTTGACTGGCCGGCTGACAAACCAGCACGCCTTGTGGAGTCACACTGTGCGGGACGCAAAAAAACATTTCGGGTAAGAAGGTCCTGGCATCGGTCGATGGGCCCAAGGATCGACCTCCCAGGCAGGCAGAGGGTCACCATCGCGGCCAGCGAGCTAACGGCCACGGGCTACAGATATTTGTAAAAATTCGAATGCTTATTATGTCTGTGGTCAGATGCGGATTGGGAATAAGAAAGCATATTGAAGTAATAGCAGGTCGCAAGCTTGACACGTTGGGTGTGCTGCGAACTTTGACAGCGTCCCGCAAATGCTCGTTTTGCATGAACGTACCATCTGGCATTGATTGACAGACCGCGGACTGGTGGACTGCCGGACTGTCGGAACAACAAATAAATCAATCAAAATACACATCTCAGCCCGAGGCTCAATAGGTAGCTTTGCTTTGACAAAACCCTGCTCTAGTCCCCATCTCCAATTCCTGGCTCGAGTTCTCGCCTACACCCGGTCTACGAACGACGTGAGAGCAAATACTATACACACATTGCCAGACACGGCCAGCCCGATCTTGTTCAGACGCGAGAACGAGTTACGTGGTCAGGACTCGGCTGGCCCCTCGCACCGTGCCAAGTCGGAGAGCTGAGAGACGGTACTTCCTAAGTACCTAGGTACTTGGGTACTTACTTAGGTACTAGGTACTAGGTAGGTACCTAGGTACTTGAGTAGACAGCACAACGAGCAACACATCTGGCCATTCAGCGTTCCAGACGGTGGGTGCGTGCCATCAGATCGCCCAGTGTCTTTTAAGTTTGCAGTTGTCTGGCATTCCCGCCACTCTCCGGCCCTATTACATCGGGTGCAAGGTACTGTGTACAATTTCTTTCGACGTACATACTATGCACTAGTATGTACCCAAGTAAGTACCTTCCTGTACCTTCAATATCTGCGCTCCGCCCGCCAGGGAGGAGAAAGCATTGACAGTCAAAAATCAGGCGGTACCCGCACGGCGCATGTCCAGACAGCTTTTGCCCATGGCTTGTCTGTGTTCTGGAATAAGAAGAAACAGGTCCAAACTCGGCCGTAGTTTCCAAGCCATTTCGCGCTCTGAGGACCAAATTAGGTCGGTATGACGTGATGCCTGCCCGCCCCGTCACTGAGGATGACCATCAAACCATCAACGCGGCGGACCACATATCAAGCAAACGCGGACAATTGCCAACATTCCCAACATGTTCCAACACGAGAGCGTCACTTGGTCTTACAGCTTCAAGGGGGGCACCCGAGTGGCAAGTGATTCAGTGTCGACCCCCACCTCCCCCATAATTTTAACAAATCTTTCCCCGCTGGGGCTTGTTAGGGAGAAGAGCGACTCAAGACGCTGCATTGTGGTGCATGAGTCGTACAGCCAATCAAAGACGGTTCTTTTCGACATTGGTCGATAAGTGACTGGCCCTGCAGCTTCTGAGTTGTGCCAAGGGTCAACGCAGTCAAGTGAGGTGGTGCGTGCTGGCAAATTGGCACCAAGATGGCCAGCGACGCTCATTCTGGTTCAATCAATTCTGGTTCTTGATTTTTCCCATCCAACATCGACATACATAGGTACATGCCTACCCAATGTTTGTTCCCGTGCGCATGTCTGCTTATCAGAACACAATTGGACTTGGCCAGAGGTCCTTCCATGTGATTCTGACTGCGTGCATGACGTCTGGCTTGGCCCCCCTGCCAGAACCAGATCTGGTTGGCTCTCATTGTCCGCAGATTTCTTGCATGTTCCATGCGATTTTGAATAACATGGTGGATACGGACACAGTGCGGTGACTACTAGGTAGGTAGGTAGGTACCTAGTAGGTAGTAAGTATCTAAGTAGGGTACTTGGTGGTAAGCAGGCTCCACCCCGGGGGACACCGTGAGACGACTTGCCGTAGGCCCTATTCCCATATCGCGCGACACTAGCCATGGATGACGTAACGTCCATACACTCGATTTCTATGGATTTAGTAATTTTTTTTTTAAATTTGATTATTCTTCTCTTTTTTTTTAAAAAAAAAAAAATTTGTAAAAAAAAAAAAGTGTACCTCTACATTGCCTTTGGCCCGAGTTGGCATCTTTTTCTCCCCTCGCGTCAAGTTTAAAGGGAAGCGATTGAACACACAACAAGCAGCAGTATCATCGAGGGTGACCGCTGGACCGTGGACATCTGTCGTCTCTGTCTCAAGATCCCACGCACGACACACTTACGTCACAGACGTGCGCGCCACACTCAAGAGCGCAGAGGGCCGGCCTGCCTATGCGCCTCTTGGCTGCTTGCCCTTTTGTTATCGCGCGCCCGCACCAGAGAGATGGGAAATGTTGATTATATGTGACTGGTATTCACATGATTACTTTACTTCTATGAGTCGCAACCCCCAGCGGCAGGCGTCCAAACCCGTCGTATGTCCGCCCGGCATCGTGAACCCCTGTCTCACCAGGTACGAGCGTCGGGCGCTGTCATGGCTGGCCAGCCCTAGAATCGATACTATCCCTAGAAAATCATTCGGCATTGCGACGGTCAACCTGGGCGTATTCTTTTCGCAACCTATTTTCTATGTTTGCGTACACAGGTCGGGTCTGGTGTATTTATCTGACACAAAATAAAGAAGTCGGCAACAGCCATGCCCACCCCATATCCCCCATATTTGGCCGGAGTTGTGGCAAGGACTGACGTGTTCGAAGCTCCTCCCATGCAGATCCCACAACAATGCCGCCAAGTCTTGCATACATGTGCCGCATGATGAACAAACTCGCCCAAAAGACGGGCTCGCCATCAGGCCCATCACCAAAGCCATGCGGTTGATTGCACGGGCACGGGCGGTGGACCCGGATCACTTCTTAGTCCGAAATGCCACGATGGAACTCACAGCCCAGCCAAGAGAGTTTTCACAGTGGGGATGACGTAAACTTTTTTCCAACCAGACGATTTGTACGTAGGAAAAAGCTTTGGTGGAAGAGAGAAAAAAAAAGGCCCGTTGCCTCTCATCACACGGGCGGGCCTATTAGCAGGCCAGCGCATGATCTGGAGACAATTCAACCTACACGTTGTCCAAAAAATTCACATCATTCCATTAGTACATTTCGATGGAAAGCCATTCACAGCCTGCCATGTTTGAAGGCCTTGCTTTTTTTTTACTATCCGTTTCTTTTTTCTCACCAAGAGAGAAAAAACCAAAATTCACCAGGGTCTCTTGTTCCACCTCTGGGCTCTAAATCACAATGACTGGAAAGTGATGAACCCTAACTTTCCATTTGATCAATATGGCTGGCGATTTGATTTTGAAACCAGACGGGAATCCATCTCCCATTCCAGACGGAAGGGGTGCGCTTTTTGCGTATTGATCCATCCAGCGTGGGTACGGGAAAGTGACGGTAAGGTGAAACAGGGCTACCCGGTCGGCCCTTTGCTGACGACAAGAAGAAAGGATGGAAAGGAGGGAAGAAAGGAAGAATGGAGGAATCCATCTGCCCGTTGACGAGTTTGAATACCATGATTTTCGTGCATTCGTATCGTTTCTGCAGAAAGCCTGCAGGGTGGCTTGTCAACAAGGCCATCCATCGTATTGACAGTCATGATTTACAAGTGGCCAAGTAGGAGGCACCTGCATTTCCGCTGTAAACGATACTGCAGCACCAAAATATGGAGTTGACGATCCTGTCGACGCCCATCACCCCACGTTTTGAAGTTTGGACCATGAATCCGCCTACTACACATGTGATGGCGAAAGAGCGAAAGAAAGAAAGAAAGAAAGAAAGAAAGAAAGAAAGAAAGAAAGAAAGAAAGAAAGAAAGAAAGAAAGAAAGAAAGAAAGAAAGAAAGAAAGAAAGAAAGAAAGAAAGAAAGAAAGAATCCCATATACGCAACATGTACATTTCAATGTAGAACGCGCGGGTTTTCATTCTTCTCCAATGCGCGAAACGGCGGGCGGGAAGGTGAATCACAACCTCTCCCCCCTTTCCGTCTGAATCCTAAACCCATGCCTCGGCGCATGAGCTCTTACGACTCCGTCCCCCGCGTGCGTCTCGTAAACGACCTCCTCGGCAGTTAGCCTGACCAACCTCCCGACATCCCTCCCCGAGACGCCCGTATCCGTCGGCCAAACGACCACCTCGTCGCCCTCCCTCAGGCCGAAATCCAACCTCGTCTATCCCCATCGACGGCGCCTCGTCTCGCTCCCGCTCCCAGCGGACAATCAACCTCGCGGCCTCCTCGCCCTTCACGCTCAACACCCCACGGGTGTTTCTCCCCCGCGCACGCCTCACCGCGTCGTCGAAGTGCTCCATCCAGGCATACACCCGCGGATACACCTCCCGCGAGAACCTCCCCCCCGCGGCAACGCCTCCGGCAGACTCATACCCAGCCCAGTGCAGCGGCCACACGGCTTCTATATCCGCCAGCCGCGGTCATGAGCCGCGAGAGGAGATGCTGCAGGGCGGTGTGCTCGGGGGAGGTTGCTCCGAGGGGGCCTGCTCCTGTTGTCGTGGCCGGGAGGGTTTCTAGCCGTTCCAGCTGGAGCCGCGTGTCGAGGTAGATGTTCATCTTTCCCTTCTTTTCTGAAAAACGAGCAATCGTCCTCGCCCGAGCTTGGATTTCGCAAAACAAGGGAAACTGATGGACGAGAGTGTAGCAGGTAGAAACTGGAGTCAACAAACGCATTGCATAAAAGGAAGGCCCCAGGAGGCGAGATACCAGACTATGCGACGGGACATTGGGCGAGTAGGCGTAATGGTATAGTATAATGGCTTCGTCGGCCATCTTTTTTTCTCCCCCTTTTTTTTCTTTTGGTTTTGAAAAGAAAAGTATGTATCGCGGGATGGAGATTCTATTAAACTTCTTAGGAGTTTGCAAGCTGGATGCCCAGACTCGGAACTGGAAGGACGCAGCTTCAAACAATCGATATCGACTTGGGAAAAGCCATGGACATCCGGTGCCATATCATCTCGATCAAGAGGTGGACTGGACCTATTCACTTCTGACATCTCTTCTACTTCACTTGGTAATGGTGCCAACAAGAACACACAGTTTTGCCAAATCATCCGTGTATTGCAGGAGAGCACTCGAAACTAGCTTACCAGAGTGACCATGACGCCCGTTTGAGTTTCACCTGCCTCATGTATCTACGTGAAAATATACAGAAGAAGAAAAACAGGTCCCGATTCCCGAAGTGAGCCGGCACCCAGTATCTGCATGAAAGCAATGCAAATTCACAGACCGGCCAGAGTCGACTTCTTCTGGTCATCAAAGCCAATCACCAACCGGAGCTCGCCGCGGCAATGCTTTCAGTGTTGACATCGCCAGAAGGCCAGCTAGAGTCATCACCAGCTTGGCCAAAGCCGTTGTCCTCTTCCACAAGAGGCTCCTTGCAGCGCACCTTGGTATGCCCATACTGCTGGCAGTTGGAGCATTGCACTTTGCTCCCTTTACAATTCGTTAGCTTTGTTTTCATCGCTCGCTTCCTAGAGTTTGGTGAGACCACCTACAGTCCTTTGGCTCTGGACAGTCGCGGCTGAAATGCCCAGTCTTCTCGCAGTTGCGGCAGGTCACACTGTCCATGTTGCGTGGTTCTTCGCAATCTTTGGCCATGTGGCCATCCTGCCCGCAGTTGCGACAAGCTCGACCACCGCCTTGTGGACAGTCCTTACCGAAATGTCCCTCTACCTCCAGCGTCAGGAAACAGCTGATATTTTCAAGACGGGGTCCTAGGAACAACAACTTACTCTCACCGCATTTGCGGCATTCAACATTGTCCATGTTGGGCGGCTCTTCGCAATCCGAGGCTCGGTGACCCGATTTGCTGAACTCATGTCAGTACAAATGATTCTAAACACTTGGACAGAATTTCGACCACACAACGTCCGGATACATACCCGCAGTTTCTGCAAGCAGACTTGTCCACACGAGGCTCAGGACCTAAAGGAGTAGACAGGTCAGTCCAGACTTCTGACGGATGCATAGAGCCGGGCAGAGCGAATAGAAAATCACTTACAGTCGCGGAGGCGATGTCCTTCGGCGCTGCAGTTGGAGCAAGAAATGGCAGGCTTCGCGTTAGGTTCCGTTTTCTCCTGTGTGCAAAGTTTGGTCGAATGTCCAAGTTCACCACAGTTGTGGCAACGTCTGTGTCCGCTGTCAACAATCTCGCCGGCATCCTCCAGTCGATCAAGAATTTCCTCGCGGGACTTGGGCCAACCCTCAATTTCACGAGGGCGTTCTGGCTTCTCAGAGAACCGGTACGAGATGGAGTATTTCTTGCCAGTATTGCCCTGAAGATCCATATTGGTAAAGACATTGACCAGCTGACGTTCCGTGGCGATCAACCAAAGATTGACAGCCTCGTCAATGAACATGGTCTGCAGTTGATGGTAGTTCACGTCACCGCCAACGGACTTGACGTACTCCTGAACTGCCTCTTTGACGTCGTCAACATCGCGTTCCCGGGCTGCAATTTTGATCTTGGCTAAAGCTTCATCGGGATTGACGTCCGCAATGTGATCTCTGTTGATCACTCGCGAGTTCTCGCAGTTCTTTCTCATATGTCCTTTGGTCGTAGTCAGGTCAGCCACAAGAGCCATAAGGACAGCCATGCCGCCGCCAAATACTAAAAGAAGTCAAGAGAATACCTTCTTGACCACAGTTGTCACAGACCATGGGGGGCTTAGTGGGACAATCGCGAAGCATATGACCCTCTTCCTTGCAATAACGACAAGTAGTGTCTCGTGGCGTAGGACAGTCTGCGACTCGATGGCTTTACTGGGGTTAGCTGTACTATATATATCCTGTTGTCCTCGGGAATCAGACCGACCCGGTTTGCCCGCAGTTGAAACACGCTCCATTGTCCGTGCCGTCTTTTTCATATTCATTGTGCTGATTTGGGCAGCTGGCCTCGTCATGTCTAGCAGAAAATGTTAGCTTCGTCACCGTCATCGACAATTTGTGCTATCGCTTACCCTTCCTGACTGCAGGCTCTGCAAGCTACGGTACCTTGATTCCAAGAAGAATCATTGCCAGATGCCGTGCCCCAAGTGTTGGCGGACGTTTCCCAATCACCCATTTTGTGTGGAAGCGTACCGGAAATGAAAAAGAAGTTTTGAATGTAACGTGCACGAAATTTGTCTGGAAATGACAAGCAATCTCTTTTTCAGCTTCCTGGATGCACTGTAAGTTCGTGCCAGGTGATGAACGTCTTTCTTCTTGGTATTCAGCAAGGAAAGAAATAGGGGATAAAAGAGGAAGAGGGCTATTAAGAAAACGTGAGCATCAAGGTTCGTCTATCGGGCAAGAATTTCAGGAGAGGGTTTTATTAAATAATTGGCGGTCTGCGGGAAAACAAAAATAAAGACCAAGTTGTTTTCTGCTCGTGCAGGAAAGAGGAAAACGAAGGGAAGTTATCCCGGGGCAAAGATGACAGGAACGGTGCATGTATTCGCATAAGCCAGCAGTTGTATTATTTTAGTGTGGCATTGTGACAGCTGCCAGTAAGCGACCACGCACCTGTTGACAGCCGTAGACGACAAACATGCCAACCAGTTGGCGTCAGGGTTGGCTTATGTGTCTGAAATTGAGCCACTGGTCTCTTGTACCTGAGATGCCCACAGGCACGGCCTTCGTCCACTAATGGCAGACTCTGACATCGTAGTATCTCCCTCCCAAGGCGACGGGTCTATCGAGAAGCTGGCCCGGCCGTAACAAGATGTATAGGAAATGACTACTGCCTGGCCGTTGCGTGCGTGCATTCATGCGTACATGCATGGATTATGCTATACAGATGCAAATATGTCGTGAACCCCAAACGCCGAACATTTCCTATCCCAAATCTGTGATGCCGACGACTTTTGTGCAAGTGGTATAACGACAACATGAAGCACTTGCATTCACCAAACCACCTCTTACTTATTCCTGGCATCTGACACTAGACCTTGCTACCACCCTGCTGCGCTCCCTCTTCCTCTTCCTCATCACTATCTTCGCCGATACTGTACTTGCTTTCATTCCGGCCAGTTGGTTCACGCAGCGGGATGCTCTCAACGGTGGTTTCGTCGAAAGCGGCCGCCTCCAAATCACCGCTACTCTGGCGATCATGGAAGGCAGTCAGACCAGTTCTCGACTGCCCAGCGGCTTCTTGAGCCCTCAGGGCAGAGTACACGGCGCCCTTGCGCCGCTGACGCCAAATGAAGAAACCCCAAGAGACTGCAGCGATTATCACGATACCGAGCACAACCTCGCTGGATCGCCGGTACGCGTGCCATTTCGCCTTGTCCACTTTCTTGTTTGTTTCCTCTTCTTGGTGATGGGTGTTGTTGGTCGCTCCGCCAACAGAGGTGTCTGGCCCCTTCTCGCCATCAATCAGACTGTCTGAAGGTATGCCACCAATGTCGCTAATATCGACCTTCATGAAGCGATCAAGCATGTCTCGACTGCGTCGGGGGTAATCAAACGGAACCATATGTGAAGCATTGTAGAAGAGGACATATGTGAGGTTGCGTGCTTCTTGCCAGAAACCCGCATTTTCACCCTCAAAGGTCCACTGCCTTCGAGGAGCCCAGTTTCCCGGTGTGACCTCGAATCCCCTGCCTCCATTCCATTCCAGGTTTGTGATGAGCTGCTCGGTGCCGATGTGGTTACAAATGAGATCCTCGGCTCCAGAAAACAGGAGGACCTCTACATGCTCGAGTATTTCGGGAAACAAATGAACGGATGCCGTCGAGTTGAGATTCCTCAGGGCAGCATGAACGTGGGAGTTGCATTCCTGCCACCCTGTATTGCGCTGCGAGTCCAGGTTCAGAGCCTTGATGACAGATGGCTGTCGCAAATACGGCCCAACCGACTGCAGATCCGGGGGCCAGTTCATGCCACAGGAAGGGTATGAATCCCTGAGCCGTACGTCGTACACGTTGATGCATTCCTGGTCGCCAGATGACAGTCTGGTAACATCCATGATCTTCTGGAGAATGGAATCGCAATCAGGATAATCGACACGTCCAGGACTGGTGGCGAGCGCCTTGTCGCAAATTCTCTGCAAGTGTTGGACTTGCTGGGCTTCGTCTGAACCCTTTTCGAGCAGTCCCTTTTGCAGACTGAACTTGAGATACGAATCAGCCTGGTCTCGAGCAGATATCCATCCATTGCCAATGAGAAGGCCTTGAAGACTCCATTTGTCGGCGGGGGAATTCTGCGCGTTGCGATCGAGTATTGCCTTGGCAATGTACGGGATGTGTTGGCCAGCATATGATTCTCCGGCGATGTAGATCTGTTGGTGGCCGTTTTAGAATGATGCCTTGGCCGTCCCTTCTTTCCCCCCATCTCCACTGTGAAGTTCTTAGGACGCACTTACATCGTCGTGTTCATATTCGGGAAACAGTGCAAAAAATTTCTCCATGAAAATGACAAACTGATTGGCCATGCCAGACAGCTCGTGGACGTAGTTGTTGGTGTCGACATAGCTGAAGCCGGTTCCAACAGGATTATCAACAAAGAGCAAGTTTGCAAATTCATTCCAGGAACCATTGTTCAAGGTCAAGGTCTGGTCACTCTTGACTCGATAAGGGCCAACCTCCATCAAGGCGCCATCTTCAGAACTACATCCAGGGCCGCCGTTCAGCCATATAACGGTCCGTTGGCGGTTCGCGATATGATTGTTTTGGAAATGCCAGAAGAACAAGTTGCCATTAAACTCCTTGGTGACCTCGATGTGACTATGTGTATATACACACAGACCGGGTTTTAGCTTTCTATCCAACTTTGTATCGACCCAGCCAACTCTCCTGCAAAGCACTGGGAGGAGATGTCGAGACCTTGCCAGCGAGGCGAGCTGGAACGGGAGAGAGGGGGGGAGTCAAGAAGAACAAGAAGGATGAAAAAAAAAGGGGGGGAGTCAGACTACTTACCCGGCATGCATCTTGATCGGGACGGCATCCTTGGGAAGACCGGGCAGATCCCGGACGTAGTAATCGGCGGCAGACTTGTCGGCAGCGGCAGGGACTGCAGACCACAGCATCAGCATGGCCAGTAGCCGGCATGACTTGACCATGGACCAAGAGGCCCAAGGAGCAGCCATGGTCGACATGAAGGAGCCGCAAAGGCCCGAGGACATGGGGAGGAGGGAAGGGAGTTGCGCCGAAGGGTCGAGGAAGGGACGGCTCGGAAAGGGGTTGCGCAAGTATCAGATCATGGACGACGAAATGCAACAAAGGGCCGTATGGGCGCGGTGCAGTGTTGGCTATGATTGATTGATGCGAGGAGATGAGATGCGACAATCATCGACGAGAGGCTGACTGCTCGCGCTCGCGCTCATGCTCGTGCTCGTGCTCGTGTTCGTGCTCGTGCTCGTGCTTGTGCTCGTTGGTGCTCGTTGGTGCATGTAGAGGCCATGTGGCGCGTGCCGTCTGGTCTGGAGTCTGGAGTCTGGAGTCTGGAGTCTGGATTCTGGACTGACTGGAGGTAAGCAGGATCAATGATGACTGGTGCAGTGCAGGTGCAGGTGCAGGTGCAGGTGCAGAGTGGTCGTGGTCATTCTGGTGCGGCAGTGCTCTGGGCGGCAGCTCGCTCAGCAGCTTGCTCTGGCCAGCGCTACCGAGGTCGTCGTCTGGTGTCACTTGGGCTCTGCTGTCTCTTCTGGAGTTCTCTGTGTGGCTTGGCGTCAATAGACAGCCGACAATTGACCACCCAGGATGTGGCGCCGTCGGTCAGTTGTTCCAGCTCGCCCTATTGGCCCCATTGGCTCTAGTGAGCCTTGGCCCGACCTTAGTTGGCCCTTATTGACAGCTTTACTGTCCTCACGAGTCACTTCACTGCCTGCACTTCACATGGCGAAAGCTCAACATCTGCAAGCTTGCAAGCTGCAAGCCCAGAGTACTGCTGGCGCTGCATAAACAACCTTTGGGGCTTACATGCGCATCTGCATCCTCCTGCTTTGGGAGCACAAGAGAATGCGCCCTGCCGGAGCAGCCGTTCTGGACAAGGAGTCCATCGCACGCCCGCTGCACGCTCATCGCACTCCCATCGCACAACCCATGATTTGATGGCTATCATGCTCTAGATGTCCCATTCGCACTTTCCATTCGCACCACCCACCAGCCGCCCACCAGCCGCCCACCTGCCATGGCCGGCCCCACAAGCCTACGTCCACTCACATGCACTCTTTCTTGCACCACCATACAACACTTTTCCCCTTGTCCAGGAATCCTCGTCTAGAAATCCTCGCCAAGAGCAGAAATCTTCGCCAAACTCCCTCTCCTTACATCGCACTTCGAACGCATCCAGCCTTTCGCGCAACCAGTCGACCATCTTTCGCGGACTGGTCTCCAAGCTTCTTTTTCCAGTCAAGAGAGCTTCCCGTCAAGAAAAAAGACAGAAAGAAAGAAAGAAAGAAAGAAAGAAAGAAAGAAAGAAAAAGAAAAAGGCATAGGTATCAAACTAGCCCCGCAAACGTTTTCAGGCTCCGAAAAAAAAGAGCGTCCCAAATAGGAATTTTGAAACAAAAAGGAAAGAAAAAAGAAAAAAAAGAAAAAACACACGGGAAAAACGGAAAAAGAGGAAAGAAAAGGGAAAGAAAAAGCAGTAGAAGAAAAGAAAGGTCCCAAAAGGAAACACTCTACTCACCATGCCATCTGGCAAGACATTCATCGTCGAACACTTGGATCCCGAACTCGGGCCCTGGTCGGAACTGGAATACATTGCCATTGCAAAGGAAACCAAACAGTCCGATGGAACTTTTATCCTGTCCAGTCTGCCACCCGACTTCAAGGTCCCAGATACCCTGAAGGATATCTCGGCGTTTGCGCCTGAACATCGCGGTGTGGAGGAGCTGTATGCAGGGAACAAGGAGAAGGTGTGCTTGTTAGATCCGTCTGCTGAGAAGGATCTCTCGCCAGAGGACGGAAAAACCTTTGATGCTTTCTTATTCGGCGGTATATTGGGTTCGTCTGCGACCCCCCTTCAAAACCCCCCCCCCCCCCACTCCTATATCCTATACCCCCTTTTGCTTATATCGGCTTGATCGTTACTCTTCTGTCGTCCTTTCCATTCTTGGATCCGAATGGCAAGTGATTGCGTAACTTGCAAGGTTTCAATTGACTAATTTGGAGAGAAATCGAACACAAAACAAAAAAAATAACGTAAAATGCAGGCGACGATCCCCCTAGAGGTTTGTTATTCCCTTACTACTCAAAAGCTGGGTTGAGAGCAAGTTTGAGGCAAATGGAGGGAGGCTGGGTCCCTGTGACTGACAAATGCCCATAGATCGGACATCCGAGTTGAGGAAGAAGGGCTTTCAAGGCCGAAGGCTCGGTCCAAAGCAAATGACAACTGACACGGCGGTGAGAGTTACTCGAATGGTTGTCCAAGATGGGAGTATGTCTCCCCATAATCACCCCCCCCCCCCCCCTTCCTCTACCTTTGTAATGCTGTCTACATATTTAACCGCCATCTCACCAACTCAACATCATTATACTGATGTGCCACGACTAGTTCCGTTGGAAAACGTTCCCCATGTGGACTTCCCCGAGCTCAAGTTCAATGAGCACGAGAGCACCCAGATGCCATTCCGTTATGTCACGGACCAAGAGGGCAAGCCGATTATGCCAGAGGTAAAGCAAATCCTACTTGTTGTACATCTAATTACAAAAAAAAATGGCGTGCTGAACGATTTCATTATAAATCACTAGGGAATGAGGGAATTGATAGAGAAAGACGCGGATAAAGCCGTAGATGATTTGTTCTAAAAAGACGTAAAAATAAAAATAAAAGCATAATATAAAAACCATAACAACTAAAAACAAAAAAGCCAAAATGAAAGTGCACATACGGGGGTTGGTATGGTATACACAAAAACTTTAAACACATGGTCGATTTCTCGTATCGAGGGGAATCGTGTCAACTACCAACTAATACTACTCGACTGTATCAGTCGGCGAGGCGACTTGTCCTGTCTGTCAGACATGGCCACAGTCTTGCAGATCATTCGCGCGTCGCGGCGGCTTCCCGCCAACGAGAATCATGGAGTATAAATCGCGCACGGGAGACAATGGCGTTGTTCATGTAGGAAACCGGAGGAGGATACCCTGGCTATAGTACCCTCCCAACAAAAA
>SRPU01000446.1:0-18731 GCA_018360185.1 Claviceps lovelessii | reverse complement strand
GGAGAGAGAGAGAGAGAGA
Organism: Claviceps lovelessii; assembly: GCA_018360185.1. NCBI lineage: Eukaryota > Fungi > Ascomycota > Sordariomycetes > Hypocreales > Clavicipitaceae > Claviceps > Claviceps lovelessii. The sequence continues at coordinate 18,712 of SRPU01000446.1, read as the reverse complement.
GACAGAAAAGAAAAGCCCCTCGTACCCAACGTGCTCAATACCAGAATCAGCAGCAACGCAAACACGTGTGCGGCCGTGTCGTACCATCCCTGTTGTCGTCCACCACATTGTGGTTTCTCCCCGCCATGTTTCCGTCGTTGCAGCTCCGCGAGCAGCATCCTCGTCGGCAACGAGGACCACTGCGCGGCATCTAATGGCGATTGCACATGTTAGACCATGGCAACTTGGACGTCGTTGGCAAAGAGGATGTTGCCCAGTCGAGATAAAAAGGGGGGGGGGGGGACGCTGCTTACCGTCACGCATGGCTGGCTCGTGAATGCCCGCCATCGTTGGCGAAGTGTAGTCAAGCAAGTGCGAGGTAGAATGCGACCAGACGCTTCCGTTCGCCTCATGACCAAGATTAAAGGCACGGACTGCCGGAGTGTCCACATTGCACAAAGGCCCAAGGGTCCAACCAGCTGTCCCAGGGGCCAGGACCCAGCGCCAGGGCCAGTCTCAGAGAGCTCCATAAATTGATTGCGCTTCATGTGTGGGGGTTTCTGCAAATAGCACTGGCCCTCAGTGGCTGCAGGCTCAAGTTGTTGATGCGTGTGTCCATTGTCCATACATGACCGTACATGCATAAATACAATCCACACAATTACATACATACATATGTTCATCTGCATTTGTGAGTCCGCTCTTCACATTCACTTCAGATATTATCTACAATAGAAAAAACGAAAAAAAAAAAAAAAAAAAAAAAAAAAAAAAAAAAAAAAAAAAAAAAAAAAAAAAAAAAAAAAAAACGCGACATGTTTCATTACCGTCATAAATACTAGTGCCACAATGCCATCTACTTATACAAGTCCATCTTCCTTGCCTCATGAGTCACCCATCATCGCCCACCGACTCGAATCACACCAGCAGCCATGAGCTTCTGGATCTTGGACCTGACGCCCGGGTTCTTCATGTGCTCTTGCAGCGCCATTGGGTCCGATTGGGCCTGCTGCAGAATGGACTGCATCACGGGGTCCTGCATGATGCTCATAATCTACAGATCCCAATCAAGTTAGCATACTGTCTGTGGAAATCTACTCGTGTGGAACTTCGCAGGCCAGCACGGCAGAATTGTCGTTTATGAAATCAGAGGCCAAGAGGGGCGTGCACTTACGTCAGGGTCCTTCTGCAGTCTCTCGCGCGTCTGCTCCTCCGTCTCGTTGTCCCGGGCCGAGTACATGGCACCGAATGCTTTTTGCTGCTGCTGCTCAATCTCTCGAGCATTGGCACCATTGTGGTGGTCCGCATCAACCTGTTGGGCTTCGGCGCAAGCATCGACACACTCGGAATACTTTCGCATCCCAAAGTAGGCCTGGGCCTTGCGAATATACGCACGAATGAACTTGGGATCCTTCTCAATGGCAATATTGCAGTCCTCGACCGCACTGGGGAATTCAAACAACTTGATAAACGCAGCGGCGCGATTGCTGTATCCACGGGCATCTTCAGGTGCTCTCTTGGTCATTTCCGTGTAGGCTGCAACCGCTCCGGGGAAATCATTCTCCTTAAACTTCTTGTTCCCCAGCTCGCGAGCCTCCTCGGCCTTGACAGGATCGACATAGGCTTTCTTGTCGGCCTCGATCTTGACGCGCTCCGCGTTTCGTAGCTTCTTCAAGACTTCAGGTGTTCGGTGCTCAGTCAAAGATCGGTTGTAGTACTCCACGGCCTTCTCGAAAGCGCCCTGCTTCTCATATGCGGATCCGATACGAGCATAGCTCTTTGCGATTAGCTTGAAGTCGGCGTAAATGGCACGACCCTCCTCAACAGCCTTGGTACACGCCTCGATACATTTGTCATAATCCCCCTTCTCAAAATAGGCCGCGCCCAAATTGTTGAGATAGGTGATGTCCTGAAAGATGTCCCACGCTTTGCTGTAGTGCTCAATGGCTTCATCAAACTGTCGTTTCTTGTAGTTTTCGGTGCCCAAGGCCTTTTCCTTTTCGGCCTCTTCCTTCTTCTTTTTCTTCTCCAATGCCTCATCGTCGAGAGGCTCCGGCTCCGGCTCGGGTTCCGGCTGAGGAGCCTTCTTAGCAGCAGGTTCGGGTTTCGTTGCCTCCGGCGCATCAGTCATGTTAGTGTCTCGAGGGTCTGAATCCCGCATCTCCATATCGACACCCATCAAGACACCGAGAACCTGGATCATGCGAGGGTCAGAGAAAAGGTCCTGGGGGCTTCCGGGGTTTCGCTGCATCTGCTGCAGTTTCGCCATGAAGGAAGGGTCAGCAAGATATGAGCTCGTTTTGGGATTGTTGGCGAGTTTTTGGATCATGTTGGGATCGTTGAACATCTGGCCGAGCCCGCCAGTGGGATCTCCGCCAAAGCCACCTCCCATGCCGCCTAAAATCGACCGAATGTTAGTTTTGCTGGCGCATTCGAAAAGACGGTCCAAAGTTTCCGGGGTGAGACAACAGGATGCCATTTACCTGCTTCATACTGCATGGCCTTCTCAACAGAGGCCAGTCCACTTTTGAGTTGAGCGTTATTCGCATCATACTTCAGGCCTTGTTCATAGGCATCGTTCGCACCGACAAGATCGCCCTTGCCATGCAGGGCAGCACCTTTTCTTCCCCAGCCCTTGGCCCAGTCGGGTTTCAGTTGAGTCGTCTTTTCTGCATCTTGCAGAGCGTTGTCCCATTCTTTTTTGGAAGCGTACGCCGCCGATCGGTTACTGTAGAGGATGTGGTTCTCGGGCTGAAGAGCGATGGCCTGGGTAAAGCTTTCTCTGTAAAGTGTCGATGCTAGTCAGCTGCCGACATCATACGAAACATAAAAAGAAGAGGAGGGGAGGAGGGACTGGACAGTCCATGCCCATAAGAGCGAGAGCATAAACATACATGGCAGCGTCAAAATTCTTTTCGGCAATGGCTTTGTTGCCAAGAGCTTTGAGCTCGTCTGCAGAAGCCATGGTACGTCGATATAAAGTGGAATAGACAGTCGAATTTGCGCAGAGTTAAGGTATTTGTGAAGCAGTGGAGATTACTAGGGTCGACAGAGAATTTTTTATCGCTTGAGTCCGAGAGAGAGGCTGTTGAGCATTCAGAGTGAACTCGTAGTTTGTTTAAGACCAGGCACCCAAGTCAAAGCCGTTTGTCAAACGCCCAGGCATTCACGGTGGAGACAGTGAAAGATGGGAAGAGCTGCTTCTAGCTGCTTCGATGGGCAGACGACAAGCCCGGCCCATTGGCGGCAGCTGGTGTGGGTCTGCAGGGCCCTGTCAGTTATCAACCGCTTCGATTCGCCTCTGACTGCGCCGATCAGGAAGTTGATTCACTTCTTCCCGAAGTGGCTTTGAGTACTGATTGATGCCGACAAATGGTGACGGCTATGCTCCAAGTCGCAACACACCATAACGATGGTACAGTTTATGTGGCTACGGGGCCTGGTCATAGATGGGCATTGTCAACACTCACGCAGGATGTAATACATGGGGGTTTTTGTTGGCGATTTAACAATATACAACACATGACGGGGGCCTTCTTTTTGCGGCTTCTGTAACAAGCCTCACTATTTAGGACCTTCTCAGTGTCCATCAGGCATGGCCTCTTACCATCCGGTTTCAACGCCAAGCAAAGCCTTGAGTATTTAAGTATATATGTATATATGTAACCAACGGAACGGAGAAAAAACGTAATAAGCCGTCTACGTCGCTACGTCACGTCCATTTCCTCAGTTTGACTGGGCCTTCTAGGCGTAGTTCCGAGACTGTCAAGCCCTCGCTCTCCGACAAGTCCGGCGTTGAGTCCTCCAGGAGCCGCTGCACCACCTGGCTCCACGTTGCCCCGCCTCATGGCCTCTTGATACTTTTTGCCCGTCTCATCCAGCAGCGACTGAACCTCTGCTTTCCTCTTGTCGATTTCTTCTCTTTCCTTCCTTAGATGCTCCAGGTGAGCAGTCTTGGTCTTGAGATCACTCTCCATGGCCTTCAAAGTCATCTGCAGTCGTGCCAAGCATTCCGATACGCTCGGTAGCGGGGTGATCTTGGGCGGGACTTGGAGCAGGTCTTGAGAGGCACCCTGCTGGGGTTTCTTCAGGCCGTCCAGGCCAGCTTTGCTTTGGGACGCCTCGTAGGCCATTCGCCGTTCGGCCTCACTGTCTGACGAATCGTCTGAGCTGTGCCCCTCGGCGGCACTAATGAGCTCGGCCATTTGCTGTCTGTCTTTCTTTCGACGCTCTTTTTCCGCCCGTTTGCCTAGCGACAGGCCTCCGTCCTCCACATAACTGTCGAATCCTTCCCCAAGATCCTCGTCCTCAGCAAGTAATCGGCCTTCCTTCTCCTTCTTGCGACTAAACATGGTAGAATCATCGTCTTCCAGCGATAAGACATCATGTTCTTTGGCCAGCCGAGCTCGTCTCTCCTTCCTCTCGCGTATTTCAGCCTCAGAAAGTATCTGTGGTGTGCCGGACTTTGGTGACTTTGGTGATGCTGATCCCGGATACTCTACGACCACTGCACCGTCAAGTTCCGAAAGATCTAACTCCATGTCGTCACCCTCGCTAGGGTGGAGTGTGGATGCATCTCGGGGTGTGCTCGGTGTTGATGACTGTAGCTCTTCCAGGTATTCCTTGCTATATCTCGGCCGGTCAGCTTCCGCCTCCTCTGCCGATCTTGAAGGCAAAGTCCGCAGAGCTATCCCCCGCTTTACTGCACTATTCTCAAGCGCACGTTTTCCCAAGCCTGATTTTTGAGGCGTTGCGAATTCTTCAGCGTCGCCATGGTCCGTGTCGCCCCCAAAGGATAAACGCGACTTAGTGGCTGGCTTTTTCTTTTGTTTCGTAGATCCTGCTCGATTGATTGATGGACGAACGACAATAGGCCCGTCATCTTCCTCGTCCCCATCTAGCCGACCGCTTGTCGCGTCGGCGCCGGACTCGTCATTCGCATTGAAGGCTTTACGGAGACCAGATTGTCTAAACGGCTTTCTCGACGATTTGATAGCAAGGATTGGCGTGCCTGGCTCTATGCCAATGCTGCGAGTCAGCCTTTTAATATCTCCCATCAGTAAATAGGTTCGGTTCTCGCTGAAGTGGCCGACAGAAATAGACCAAAAAAAAAAAAACACGTACCTTTTTTGGTGTCGGGTGAGTCAGTGCCCGAAGGCGAGTTGTCGCTGGAAATCTCCTCCTCATCGACCTTGATTACTCTGGCCTTACGTTTCGCCGCAAACGAGGCCATTGTGCAATCAAGATTTTGAACAAGTCAAGCTTTCAAAGTTCTGGGCCAGACAAAGCACGTTGCGTCGCAGGTGGCAGCGCTCATGACGCAGGCACACTCTTATCTTATCACCACGTGATCGAAAATTCTGGGACTAGGCGTCAAGTCAGTCGCCAGTGGGTGCGCGACCGTGATAGACACAAGGAGCTCGCATCCAGTACCTTTGGGGATCGAACATAATAATCGCATAGCTCAAGATGGCGCCCGCGCAACCTGAGCTGAAAAAGGTAAAACAAAAATCATTCGAGCCGATCTGAAGGTCTTTTAAGGGCATTTTTGCTACGATAAATGCCTGTCGAGAATCCGCCCCCATAAGACACGGTCCAGTTCTAACAATGCCATTAGTACCTGGAGAAGAGACTCTTTGTGCAACTCAACGGCAGTCGCAAGGTCATTGGAGTCTTGCGCGGCTACGATGTAGGTTGCATGGATTTTTCCACGCCGTGAAAACGCAAACACCCAAGCTGACTCCTTCGCGCCAATAAATAGGTCTTCCTGAACATTGTGCTTGACGAAGCTGTCGAGGAGAAGGAGGGTGGTGAGAAGGTCAAGATTGGAATGGTCGTAAGTATCTATGAGAGATCGCCTGCCCCCCCAAGTATTGCATACACGGAACTAAGATAAAACCCCTCTAAAAGGTCATCCGCGGCAACTCAGTTGTCATGATGGAAGCTCTTGACAGAATTGGGGGCGACGACCGACGAGACCATCATCGATAGGGCCACGCACTCTACGGGCAATGAGGTAGATTTTTGAAGCAAATGGGGAAAAAAAAGAAGAAGACATTCTTGTTTGGCGTTCTCGGATGATATATGGTGATGTGGAATCGGAATTGTTTTTTTTTTTTGTGTATGTGTCGATGTGTACATGTCCTTTTTCTTTTTCATGCACGTCGTGTCTTGCAGCGTCTGCCGTAGTCGGGCAGGGAAAGAACAAGAGACATCAAAGCCACGCGAATTGCTGCGCCCAAGAACCTGTCGTTGTACCAGTCCCATCGTTTTGTCATTGCACTAGTCCTGCGAACAAGGCGAGCTATCTTGGCCTTAAGCAACCGCCATGACCAACAGCGGGATTTCCAGTCTCGGGCCGTGGCCGGGAAGTTCACGAATGACCTTTTCGCTTTCTGCTTCAGATGTTAGAGCATTACGTATGTATGTAGATTCAATACCACTTTGTTCAGAATCCATTATAGTATTATATTTCGTTATTGTATCCTGTGCTTAACGTATCGGGGACGTAAATCTTCTCGTCTCTATTCAGCAAAGTTGTGATCGCCTGTCCTATTCAAATCGAAAATTCCAAACACCATCATTTCAAGAGTTTCCAATGTCCGAGCGCCAATAAATTTACGCCGATCGATGAGTTCACACTCTACCCATATTGAGATGGATTACCTGCACCCATCGGGTCGTCCATAGAATTCATCACCAGTGTCCCCCAATCCAAGTAGCCATCAAACCATACGGTGGGGTCGACGCCGTCTAGGAGGTCAGATGTCCAAGGCGTGCTACCCAAGAAGTTCTGGATCTGGGTCTGGTCCTGTGCGAAGCCGCTACTAACGAAAGTGCTGCCTGGCGTCCCCATGTTCCCAGTCGCATTGGATGTCTGCGGGTATGAACCTCGCCATTGCGGAGCATTTTCAATCCTGCCTGCTCGCTCGGAACCCTCGGCGGCGGCCGCGGCGGCGACGGTTTCGGCCCATCTCTCCAGCTTCACGCGGGTTATCCGGACTTTAAGGGCACTGACTGTCCATACGTTGTTCTCTGTCTTCTCATTTGAGAGAGAACTTTGTTTGAAGATACTGTTGGCTTGTTCGCATCTTGAGCAAATTAATGAAAGGATTTCGGGAATATTGATGTTCAACTCTGGCTGCGATTGGAGCTGAAGCTGCAGGGCTGCCACAGCCTGTATGAGATCTTGGTCACCATACTGCGGCTTTGGGCTATCGCGCTTGTCCTGCCTCGGCGATAGCTTGTTCTCCATCAAGCTTTTCGTCCGCAAGATTTGAGAATCTGAGTTGTATATTGAGCTTCCAGCGCCTGTTGGCATCGGCGTCCCTCCCTCGTACACTGTTCTAGGTGTTGCTAGTTGAGCCCATCGTCCGAGCATAGTGATGGCGTAGACGAGCTGAGACATGATAGATAGCGGGACTCGGTAGTATGAAGAAGCAGGCACCAGCGACCAGTTGTCAAACCAGTTTCGAAGCGCTGCGCTGGCTTGATACAGTTTGTCGAGCGGCGTGCCACGACCGATTTGACCGGTAGTCATGGACTCCAAAAGAGATCTCACCAAGGTAATATCGACAGGAGGTGGTTCATACAGACGCAATCTTGCCGTGTTAAGATACGACATGAACACGCCTAAGTCCAAGGTTAGCCACACCAAGTTCAAGAGCGACGCCTCTCCCAAGCAAAAGACAGTGATAGACTAAAATCAAAGAAAAGGAAGGAAAGGAAGGAAAGGAAGGGAAGGAAAGCAAAAAGAAAGGTAGGAGATTGCCCACGTACTGTCGTCTTGAAGTCTTGAGGGCAGACTATCGTATATCCTGTCTATTTCATTTTGAAAAGCCGCCATATAAGCCGTCATTGGGGCAGACGGAATGCCAGGAAGATCTTCTTCGCCCCTGTCCTTGGAGGTGAGCTCAAAGATTCGCTCCGTTAGTCTCTGGATCCGAACTATGAAGAAAAGAGTAATGTCGGATTCGTATTCTTTCTCGTTTTCCAGGACTTTCAAGCATTCTTGAATATACGGGGTAAACGTCAACGATTCTATGCGATTGAAACTAACGGAGACACTTTTGCCCTTGGTGTTAGTCGAGCGCTTCCACCAAATATTTTGCAAGGGTTGAGCAAACCTACTTGCACGTCAGAAACCACACGCCAAGAAGAGCCCTCCGTTCTTCGTTGGTACGGCCGGGTGGTTCATCCGGCCGGGCCACCATTAGTCGGGCTTGCTCGCGTATTCCAGGGGGATAGTTTAACCCTAGATCGGCGACCATACTCATGGCCAAGGCAAGGAGATTGTTCATTTGGGCATGCATTAAGCAGTGGTACTGATGCCAACCGATCATGACCAGTATGCCTTGAAGAAGCTCCAGCGATCGCGCAGATCGCAAAAGGACGTGGTCTGCGATATGACTCATGAGTTTGCACAACTGGGCGCTCATTGACCTGAAACTTCTGAAAGAGGTGACCATCCTGATAGCAGACATCAAGAATGGTTTGCTGGCATGCAATTCAAAAGCACTGACTGATGGCGGAATAATGACAAAGGGGAAGACGGGTTGCATCTGGGTCCGAAAGAGCTCCAAAAGTACATCGTCAGAGTCCGGGGGAGGAGGCGCACTACCGGGCGGTGGGCGACAGGTGCATGATGGAATCGCGTTGGAGTTGTAAGTTTCCGGGATCGCCCAAGAACTCGATGTTGGCTGGTACGAGATCGTGGAGCTGGCGGATGATGTGTCTTGCGTCATGGCGGAATGTTCTCGAGCCGCGGCGTCGCTCAGAGTATTGAGCGAGGTGTGGTTGGACTGGGTACTGGAAAACTCTCCGGAAGCCTGGAGTAGATTGACCAAGCTATCTAATCTCTCCTCAATCTGTGCCGTTCGACTATTTCTCTCGAGTTCAGCGCATTGTACTCAGCTGGGTCAAGCGTGATAGCAAAGGAGTGATGACAGTCGTCCATGAGGCAGCCGCGCTAAGCCCAAGCCCAAGGACAAGATGACTCAATGATTGATTGACTTACGAGGGTTTCACCTGTCGCTTCTTACGTGGCCGATGGATCTGTGCCGTGCATTCTTTCAAAAGTCTTTGGCACCTTGGTGTTTCAAAAATGCGTCAATGACGTATTGGCCAGGGACAAGAGACATGCACATGGTTGCAGGGTGAGTAGCGGCCGTGACGGGCACTCTCTTTGCAGTCTCTTGCAGTCTCTTGCATTCTTTTGCATTCTTTTTGCAGTCCCCTTTGCAGTCTCTTTGCAGTCACTTACCGGTCGCATTTCGAGTTTGGCTCGGGATTGGAGCGAATGCATTTTGCTTTTGCCGTGGCACACGCAGCGCATGCGGCTCCCCATTTCGCCGTTGGAAGCCTGCCTGCATTTGCCTTGTCCTCGACCGCTTCGTGGGCCATGTCTACCTCGGGCGCCTCTTGGGCGCCTTTCGGGCCACTGGGCGTACCCAGGGAGCGCCTCGGGTCGGTTCAGTTCTGGCGGACTTGGTGTTAAAGTACCAAGTCCGGCGGGCTTTTTCTGTTCGAAAACGACGAGGCTTTGGAGGATAAGAGGTGGATTGGAAAGTGCAAGACGATTTGAGACGGCAGGAGGCGGAAAAGTCCGCCCCTGGTTTTAATCAGTCGGTCCCCTGTACTGATTGGTCGAGCCGCGAGCGCCATGCCTCTCTCACTCCTCGTCTCCCAAACCATAATGCCTATTTGATGATGTGATTGCGACTCTGCCCATCACATCCTTAATGACATGATGCCGAGAGCCAGTCAAAAAAAAGAGGCCGAAAAAAAAGGGAAAAATAAGAAAATAAGCAAACAAGAGCGGATTCTAGCTCATTAAACACCCCCGGGACAATTGAAACGAAAAGTACTAAACTGAACGGACGCCTGCCGAATGGCGGCTGGACGCCGCGTGATGACATCTATGTTACAATTTTCCCCCACGTGTATTTGATTAACAACTCCAAAAAAAAGTAGACATGCACAGCTTCCGTCACCATCGATAACCAGCCCTCACGGTTATTTGCTTCTTGAGACACCGGCTCCAATCACACCAGGAAGCTTTTCCTCGCCGACACTGTACAACAAGCCGACTGACATGGACAGAATGCCAACCATGGCCAACGTAAATCCGGCAAAGAGCCAGAAAGGTACGCTGACATCTTGTTTGGCACACGATGGACCGCCCCAATGCTTTACCCCTTTGCCCTCCTCTCGTGTGGCTTGACAATGGCAAGCAAAGCACGAGACAGCAGCCTTGGTGCCATCACCATTGGCATACTTGTCTTTGCACATTCCGTGACCGGTGCAGTTACGGGTTGCCTCATTGCAGGCAGACAAACTCTCGTAGCATGCAGCGATACGGCCGCTGGAAGCGGGCGCCATCCCTTGAGGCGTAGATGGTGAGGTCGCTTGAGCTTCCGCCTCGGGCTTCTTGATTGCCGAAATAACCCGCTCTGCTTGTTGTCGACGACGCAATTCCTGCTGCTCGTCCGCCCGTTGACTTGAGCTTGCAGAAGAGGACAGGGCAATGATGGTTGTTTCCAAGTCTCCGGATTTGGCGAGTTGGACAAGCTGCCTGATCTGCTTGGCAACGGACTTGATGGTTTCAGGATCCTGCGGAGATGTTAACGATATTCTCAATAAACCACTTTGTGAGAAAATAGCATATGGGACAGCCCATATGGGTACAAGTACATACCTCGTTCACGCTATACCTCGCCACCGCCGAAGACTTGTCATTCCAGCAGCCCTCCATAGGATTTGCAATTTGTTGGACAGAACATTTATTGCCATCTGCCACGCCCGATTTGGAGAGAAAATCCGGAGCCATCAAATCTTTGTGTGCGAAGTCGGCGGGTGGATCCGCGATTGTGAATGACGGGCCAGTGCTAAGAGTTTTGCGAAGTTCCTGCATGTGCGAGTCGTTCATGTTGTCTAGCATCAAGACAAGCTGGTTTGGCTGATTGGTTTTGCCGACGGAGAATAGCGGCGGAGTCGGTTTTCCGAATCGATGGAGAAACGAGATTGCATTCGCCGCATCAACGTCGTTGGGAATATCCTGTGCAGTAAACCCCCGACCATTCGAAGCTAATCGCTGCAGAAACAACAGCCGGGCAAGGCCAGGGGTGACGGCGGGTGGTGACGATGCATCGTTATTGGGAACAATGTAGACTTCAGCGGCGGACTGAACAGCGGCGGCACAGCCGGCAAGTGCGGCGATGAGCCCAGACTTGAGCTTCATGATGAGGGACCGAGCCGTGAAGCGTTTCGGTTTGTTGACGGAGCTGAGACTTGACGGCTTGAGACGTCACCCACGGCTGGTGTGGTGGCTGGTCTGATGCATGACTCCATGCAATGTTTGGGAGGGAGGCAGACGGGGCGGTGCTGCGCTCGTCGGAGCTGCGGCGACAAAATACTCCGGCTCTTGGCGTCTGGTCTCGTAAACTGCTTGCGGGTGGGGCCGTGGCCATCCTGGATACCGGGTATTGGGTACATGTACCGAATACTGGCACTGTACTGGGTACTGTTTCTTTGTACTGAGCACTGAGCAGTGAGCAGTAAGCTCTGAGCTCAGGGCACCGCGGACGCTCCACGCATCGCATATTCGAGAGCTGCCTCAGCTCTTTCCGCCTTCATCGATGTTCTGTCCGTGCTTGTGGTCAGGCGTCTCCCTCCCCAAGTATCTATCGCACGGCGCTGTGCAGGCTCATCGCCTGATACTAGGTTCCGGTAAAGGAGACCTGCTTTTTTCTTCCATTCTTAGCGATTCATCTCACTGCGACCCGTGAAGCGACTACGGATCGACATGCTGCCTCGTGCGGCCGCCGCCTTGAGGCGTGCCTCGACAGTTGCCTCGTTGACGTCAAGCACCACGGTCCGTCGGATACCCTCGATCAATCGACAGCTCTCTTTGCCGTCCTTCTTGAAACGAAATGATAAACTGCCTCAAGATCTCCCTGTATATTTCCCCAAAAATATGAATGCGGCACCGCCCAGATTACACGCTTTCCGAAAGCGCCTAGGGTACGAGGTTGGCCGTTATTTGATGCCATGTCCCCTTTTGCAAAGTCTCCTCATGCTGACCCTGAAAGTACTGTAGTCGCGCAGTCTTCTCGACCATCGCGTTCTATCTATGCTGGCAAATATTCGTCGCCGTCGTTTTCGATCCGTTGTTGGATTGGGCCGACCACGAATGGGAGAACCTGTCAGAAAAAGAGAAGCAGGAATGGGAAGAGGTCACGGAAGAACATGCAGATGAACCACTGCTGTTTCTTCCATTTCCCTTCACAAGGACCGAAGTGAAGCAGCCTCCATACAAGGGATCCGACCCAGAGTGGTTAACATTTCTAGCCTTGAACAAGGACCCGCAAGCGCAAAAGGAGATCAAATGTACGAGCTGCTGGTGAAATATTCTGAACGTTTTCAGGAATGTGTTCCGTGCTGAACATGCTGACTATTTTACATACAGTTGCTCTGGCGGAAATGATTAAAAAGGGAGTAGAAAAGAACCCTGGCTTTGTCAAGTTATTAGGAGGAAAAGACGTCAAGTTGAAGAAGATGTGGCTTGACATTATATATCCTCCTGCACCCCCGCCAAAACACTTTATATCCGGGTAAGCTGAGAAACCGACACTTTTTTTAAGCCCATGTCTCCATCCTGACTAAAGTCAAAAAAAAAAAAAAAAAAAAAAAAAAAAAAAAACAAAAAAAAAAAAAAGAATCATCATTAGCGACGAAGGGATTTTCTGGGGGGACCGTCCGATCGACTCCCTGGCAGCAAGTCGCATCGACACGGTCATCTATCCCAAAGCAGTTGCCCTCACAGTCTGGACATTTGTCAACTCTCTCTGCAGACAAACGGCACGAGATGTCGCCAAAGCACTCGGCTTCAGCACAGAACCCCCCCAAGATATGTCGTGGCAAAGCGTCGCCATCAACCGTATGCGAGAAAAGGGCGGTCAGGGCCCTTCCGAGAAGCAAGACGTCAAAATTTCCGAAGGCAGCACTGAAAGACCCGCAAGCATTCCAGCGTCTACCAATCCCGGCGATATACTCAGATCGACGTTCGGCAGCGATAGCCAGCTCGACCCTCGAGTTCAAGATGCCCTGCACGACGCCGCCATGACGTTTAGTAAAAACTGGCAGCCGGTGAAACAGCCACCCAGCCGCGGGTGTATCCGTGTAGACGGTCTCGTGGAGCTCCAGGGCAAGAATGCCCTCATGGCCGTCTACGTTTTGGGCTGGTATGATCCCAAGCAGAAGATGTTTATGGCTATCCAAACGGGCCTCAAACACCTGATTCAGCTCAAGCAACGGCCAGCGGCGGGCTAAGTGAACGAAAAACCGAAAAAAAGAAAAGAAACACCAAACACAAAGCACCCCACACCCACACGGTTGGGATCATGTAACGGCCTCTTTTAAACAGTGTACAGTATTGCAGACAGTATAAGGGTATAAAGAGGGAGGTAGCGAGAAAAGAGGACCAGCGGAAAGGTATTCCAGGCATGGCCGCGGCCCTGGGAAGATTTACGAAAATGATACCATAGATCGTTTTATACGCTGACAATTGAAGTTCTTTTTGCCTTTTATATCCGATTCTTTCTTTCAAGGATTGGAAAGTTTAAGCATCAACAAAAACACAATGACGCAGCACACCCACACCCACATACACACACTCACACACACACACACACGTATTCGCTCCCTTTTCTTTTGATTTTCCATTGTTACGCCTCATAAACAAGAGTATCATGACTTGCACCATCTGTGATACAATTACCAACATGTTCTTACGAGCTCTCGTGGCTCACCGGCGCAGAACCCACATAGGAAAAAAAAACCACAGCCTCGATAACATGGCCCTTTGTGTATGAACACTCAATCAAGCACATGCAACTCCAAGCTACCATTCTTCCATAAGATGATACAGTAGAAAGAAAGAGAAAGACATGGAGAAAAAAAAAACACGAGATTTGGACAAAACTCCGCAATATGCGCGTCCTAGGTCGAGTCTAATACCGAAGAACGTTGAGAAATGCCGTGAGTACTTCTAATTCGACCTCTGCACCGACTTGCTCGCGCTCATGCTTGGGCACGGCAGCGATGAGATGCGCCTCGATGACGTTGACGCCTGGATGGAGCATAATGTCAAAGGCACGTTCCTGGAGTAATTGGTTTGGGATGGGTTGGTGACAGGGCTTGAGAGGTTGCTTGTCGATGAGGACCCAGAGGCTGTACTGGCGGTCCTGCAGAAAATCAGGCAGGAGGGGGAGGATTATGACCCGATTGATGTTTGGCGGGAGGTTGATGGTGCCGGAATGTTGCATTTCTCGGGCAAGAGGATGCACATCGAGCAGGACAGGGTTCTCGGCTTGCATTGCTGGATGAAGTTGGATCCGCAGTCTGGACATGAGTGCGTCTTTAAAACCTTGTTGGACGAGAGAGCGAGACATGTCAGTAATTTGGGATCACCAAGAGAAAGAAAACGAGAAAGAAATGAAACAAGGAGAGAGAAAGCTTGCAGAGCTTGACAGCGACGCACCTCTTCCAGTTGCACGTAACCTCTTTGGCTCAACATAGCCCGGAGTCATCGGATTCGTAGATTGTATTTGCAGTGGCCCAGGCGGAGGTGCTGGCAGAGTAGTAGTTGCCACAGGAGGCCCTGGCATCTGTCCTGGTGCTGGAGCCAGAACTGCTGGCGACATCCTTGAAGGTTCCTCGGCCTTGAGGCCGGCGTGTGTTGATGGACTCGGCGATGGAGCCGAAGCAAAAGCAATCCGTGCTGCGTCAAGTGCCGGCTGCCGTATCACGCCGTTGACATGCGGGACGCTGGCAGGCGACTCGGTAGACTGTGCGGTCTGCGGTGCGGGTGAGTCAACAGAACTTGTTCGTCCACCAACATGTATCGTCACGCGTTTCGACGAAGCTGGGGTATCGCCAGACTGCCCAACCTTCAATTTGATCTTGGCCTGAGTCGGTTCTGGACAAGCTGCTCGCGCCTTCTTGAACAAATCATAGAATGCTTTCTAATCCCGTATCTCAGTTTCGTGTAGGAAAAAAATAAGAATAAAAAAAACACGTGGCCAACGCGCGCATGGGACACACATACCTCGAGCTCTTGAGCCAGTTCGTAGATTTCACTGCCTTCTTCGTTATAGAAGTAGGCATTTGACCACAATAATTTTGCCCTTTCTTCCAAAGCATTCCAGCTTTTGAAATCACTTATGCCTGTAGGATCACCTCGGCCTTGGACGCCGAAAATTTCTTTCTGCAGCTTCTTCAAAGACAAGGGATCGGATATGACACGGTAGTAATCTCTCAAGGAGCGGGGCGGTAGGTTGACAAACGGTTCAAAGTACCCTTCGTATCTTCAAATCGGGGTTAGCTTGACCGTGGGAGACAAGACGGAGCAACAGGAGTAGCTTCACCACCTAACGACGTACTCTGGCTGTTTGTAGCGTAAAAGTTCTTCCACAATTTTCTCCTGGGCTTGTTGAAAATTCAACCCTTTGAAAGGAATGTTGGCATAATCGTGGTCGGGACGACTGCTCGCTTTAGACCGTCGTGGGCTGTCGACATGCGAACCTGAATTTCTTGACGGCCGCCCAGAACCAGTTCGTTTCAATATGATCGACCTGCGCCTCGAAGCGTGCTCTTCCTCCTCTTCTACTTTTTTCCCTTCTTCCTGCCCGTTCCCAGCCTCTTCGCCTTCCGCATCTTCGTCGGCATTCTCTTCTTCCTCATTTTCTGCTTCCTCGCCGTCCTCAGGGGGTAGTGGAGTCGGAACTGCTTGGTAACCTCGCGTTTGGTAGGCAGGATTGTTCTTGGTCATGTAGTTGCTCAAAGCTTTCCGCACACGCTCTGCATCGTCGAATACGACCGATGAGCGTGGATAGAATTCTTTGGCATTGGCTATCATTCGCTTGAAGTCGCTTTCCAGTTGGGCGAGATTACTGAACTGGCCATTGTTGAGCTTCTCTTCAATGATTTCCAGAGAAACCGGCATTCGCGTGCGTTTGTAGTATTCCTCATTTCCTTCTCTGGGGAGGAGCTTTTCAAAATACGTCGCGACAAGTCGTCCACTACAACAGCTTTGTCAGCGCACCTTGACTGATGAAGTCCTGTCATGAGTGACGAGTTCTAGGTAGCGGTAAATACCTCTTGTCCTGTGTGCGCCGAATTTGTTCAAGAAATACTTGACCATAAGCTGTTGTTGATTCGCGAGTTTCGCCCTTGGATATGTTAAATGCCTATAGTACATCAGTTTCGAGTCAGACATGATTTGGTAATGCAGCCACACTACGGTGGCACTCTTCATGGGTAGCGAAGTAAAGAGTCGTCTGCCACTTACCGCCAGCTTGCGTCGTTTTGCAGCTCGCTCTTCCGTCTCGGCATTAGCGTGGCCGTTTGCTTTGCGTTTACTCTCCATTTTCAAAGGATAAACCTAGGCTACGGCGCGACCATTGAGTGACCGAAACAGGGCAGTATCCGCAGTGCTGTCGTCCGCGGTCTTGCTGCCCGACCTTCTTGGCAATGTGCTGCTGAAGCTAGAGACGATGAATGGTTTGACGATGCGCTCGACGCGTGGACTTGGTGTCGCGTTGCATTCAGGTACCGAAGGTGCACAGCAGGCGTGCTGCTTTCAGTCGCGAAGTCAAGTGCTCGATCGTGTGAACAGCAGTGGCAAATTCGATGCAAAAATGCTGCTTCTTTGGCCGCCTTGCAGCTGATAGACAAGCTCAGAATCTTGATACCACGAGGTACCTGTTGGATGAGTGATCTTGCAGAGAACACCAGCATTCGATGTTGGCGGTTTCAATCGCACAAGGAAGGTACATGGGGAACAAACACTGAAGGTGCGTGCCAGCCTTTCTGCCACATCACGCTAGTCTATTTCTGGCGATCAGGCCACAAGGCAGAGACGGCAGAGCTGCCAATTCGCCATGCCATCCATGCTCGACCATGATGGCAGAAAACCCGGACAATGGCCGCATTAAGGCTCGCGCTTCACACAGAAGTAGCGATGACTTATCGATGAGCCAATGTGTCAACCTGGCATCTTGCCAAATAAGCCATGATTTTCGTTTCCCTTTTGTCGTTTTCTTTGTATTTTTTCTATTTTTTTTTTTTTTTGCGGGGGGGTTTGCTTCTTTTCATACGCTTAGCATGAGTGATGAGATTGAGTAAAAATGGAATGCAGAATACACACCCTCCTCCGTCACTTGTCGTGCAGGCAACGGGCAATCATGCCATCAAACTTGGTTAAACTTGGTATGATTCCATTGAAGCCCAGACAGCCAGTTGCCTGTGATTGATCTGTGATTCAAAGGCGAGATTTGAGCGGGGCAGCTCGCTTCAACCCCACCAGTGAAGTCAGTGGCCATATTGACCACGACGGAGTCACGGACGGCTGCTGGTGAACCATGTAATGTGCATCAGCCGTGACTGCGTGAGCCGTCGCAAATAGTTCCGAACGTCAGGATCCCGCACCATCACAGCTACCAGCGATAAAGATGGCAGATTCAGCCAATGTTCCAAGCGATTCTCCACCCGACTATACACAGGTTGCCGCCGAGCATCCCCGCGGCTCCGTCCCGCAGCGTGCAGCATCAGTGCGAAGGCCTCTGCAACCGCTTGACCTGCCCATCATCGGGCATCTCAACTCAAAAAGGGTAGTACTTGCGTCTGCCTCGCCACGGCGTAAAGCCCTGCTTCAGCAGGTAAAGGACCCTCTACCTGTCTTTTCAGACATACGTTCCATCTATCCTCCTTACCAGACTAATGGCGGCATAGGTTGGTCTCAACAACCTGGAAATCACACCGTCGACCAAGCCCGAGGACCTGGATAAGACAGTATATGGACCGTACGAATACGTGGCCGAGACATCTCGGCGAAAATGCCTCGATGTCTACGTGAATTGCCTTAAAACTCAGCTCAAGTCGATTCCGGACCCAGAGCTGGTCATCTCTGCCGATACCATTATTGTTACCCGCGATGGTCGCATTCTAGAAAAGCCTCGCAGCGAGGCTGATCATATCAGAATGCTGAAGCACATGCGTGACACGGAGATGCACCGCGTTCTAACAGCTATTACTGTGCTGGCACCTCGTGAAGACGCCCGCCATCCCGGATATTGCATCACAACTCATACCGAAGAGACCAAGGTATACTTTTTCAGCGAAAGCAATGGGCTTCCAGATGATGTCATCGAAGCCTATGTCAAGACGCGCGAGGGTGTTGACAAGGCAGGTGGTTATGCGATCCAAGGGATTGGTGGCATGATTCTGGCCGAGAAAATTGATGGCAGTGTTGACAACGTGGTTGGTCTTCCTGTCAGAAGATGTCTTTCCATGGCGGAGAAAGTCATCTTTCAGCAGGAAGCAGATGAGTTTGATGCCGAGGGTTCTGACGAAGAAGTCTTACTTTGAAGCGATGCCGCTTCTCGACGAGCACAGATTGCTTAGCCACGTTTTATTCTCATTCAACCAAATCAAGTTCGACAGAGACTAAGTTTTATTTCCCTCAATCAACTTCTATGAGTACCTACGACCCTCGCAAAAAAAAAAAAATTCTTTTTTTCACTTTCAGGAGGGGAACGGATATCTAATGACACCAAGTGCAAATCTGGCAAACAAATAATATAATTCGGTGCGGGGACAACATGCGTTGTGGTCAGACTGCGACTAGCTAAAGTTGCAACGTTGTGTTTCCTTGCTTGCCACCCCCCCCCCCCCC